>JARVLU010000599.1:31514857-31529134 GCA_031762415.1 Simpsonichthys santanae | reverse complement strand
CCTAACTATAGGATTTATCAAAAAGGAAAGTCTTCAAACTGGACAATGTGTCAGCCTCATGGACAGAAACTGAAAGTTGGTTCCACAAGAGAGGAGCCTGACAACTGAAAGATCTTCCTCCCATTCTGGTTGATACACTATGAGATGGTGCTATTTATAAGACTGAGTTAATTGCAGCTCCTCTGACTGACAGTCTTTTGGATAAAAGACGAAATGTTTCAACATTTTTTTATTTGTACAGCGGATCTGATTTAACTTTGTTAAACTATGTTTTGGTTTGGGCAGAAGCCCCAAAATATCCCATAGATCTCAGAAACATGAACAGCAACCCGTGGCCACCAACATCTGCAAATAAACAAAAGTCCCAAGGCGTAACAAGCTCACCATATACATGTCAGTAACATACACAGCTTATCATCTTCAGGTCTCCCTGCGCTGTCGTGTTCACAAAGTTTTCTGTTTTGTTTGACCTTCAACAAAAGCTACTAAAGAAGGCAAAATAAAAAAATGAAACTGTCTTTTTTCTTCTTCAGCTGAGAGGGGTTTGGGCTGCTTTGGCAGTGACCAAGGTGCAGTCAGCCTTGTTTAACGTTTGCCACATTTTTTTAAAAGGCTCCTGACCAGGCGCAGTTCAGCTCTGTGGCTCTGGATGCTGCTCGGGCTGAACGGGTCGCCATGAATCACTCTGAGATTTAAAGGATGGCTGCTTTAGTGGCTGGAGAGCAGCACAGAGAAACGTGGGGATGTTTTTTGTTGCCCCAGGAGACGAGCATTGTGTTTGATAATTACACGGTAAGGACAATTCAAGAAGCCTTTCAGGTCAATCTTTAATTTCTGCTAAATTTGTACGAGCATAAAAAGCTAAACAAGTTCCCAACATGACTGGAAACTTGGCTTACACCTACAAAAACACAGTAATGTTCCATTTTTAAATAAATGATGATGTACGGTCCGTGTTGTGCCTCTCTAGTTTTGTTTAAATATCGCCTTCCGAAAAAATAAAAATTAAAAAACATGATGTCATCCCTTAAAGAATGCAGAAAAGTACAAAGCCCCATAAATATTGTTGACATTACAAGCTTGTGGAAAATCTCAGGAGCTGCAGAATTGAATGTGAGAATCTGAAACAGATGAGAGATAAAGGGCATGAGTCGTTTTCACTCAGTCTCACCTGGTGCATTTAAGATAAAGCAAAGACAGAAGGAATGCTTCTCCTGCTTTTTATCATTCTGCAAATAGCTAATAATTCAATTACGAATAAATGACTTAGTTTTAAAAGTTTTTTTTTTAAGTTAAGTGCATGATGAAGATCTTGCTTACTGATTTCATGCAGGTACTAAAACCTTTAACAATACATTAAATAAAAGCAGCTTTCTTTCAGCGTAGCTGTGGCAGGAGGATGTGAAGAATGCTTCAAAACTTTGTATCACAGACTTTGAGTTTTTCAGTTAGCTTTCAGCTTTCAGAATAAAGTTTCATTTTTGACATGTGCACAATGAACAACCCCACAGAGCAGGCCTACCTGAGGCACTTCGACCAAATTACATCAAGTAGCAGTGAAATATGAAAAAAACTAATGTGTAGTAAGTTACAGAAGGTCACTGAAGGGAGATTCATGCTAAGTTTTATTGTTGAAGAACCATATTCTCATTTGAGCTGAACATCAATGCATATTATTTTCAATATTATTATGTTTATTTTTGTTGTTATTTTCATATTGTTTCAATATATTATTGTTACTGGTATTTCAAATCTGTGGAACATCTTCCACCACCGTGCTAGTTATTGTAGCTAATATAAACTTCTTAATGCTTAGACATGTGTCTGACCTATTTCAAGTTACAATCCTCTTTTTATTCTTCCTCCTCTCCTTCATCCACAAAGTTGCAGAACATGCACAGAACTTACTCAGAGACAGCGAAGAAAATAAATTCAAGACAGAACTTCCTTACAGTAGTTGTGTGAATATCCCTTTATCTGAACAGGGAACAGGTGGAAGAGACTTCGGAGAGGTAGAAGTATGCACTTGAACAAAGATGAATGAAAGTCAGCCGTAGTAAGGCAGAGTACATGTGTGTGAATGAGAGGGACGCTGTTTCAGGAGTGATTTTAGACAAAGAGTGTCAGCAAAGGTCAAAGGAAACATTTACAAGACAGTGGAGAGACCAGCTATGTTGTCTGGTCTGGAGACAGAAACATGGACAAAAAGACAGGAGAAAGAACAGGAAGTTGCAGAAATGAAGATGCTGAGGTTCTCAGGAGTGACAAGGATGGATAAGATTAGGAATGGCATCATCAGAGGTACAGCACATGTTGAACAACTGGGAGATAAAGTTAAAGAGACCAGACTATGGTTTGGACATGTCCAGAGGAGGGACATTGGGTATATTGGTTTTTCCATTCAACCATTATTTATACAGGCTAGTCTCATTGAGCCTCGCTGACTCATTTACAAGAGAGACCTGTTCCAGACAGGACATATAGTAAAGTACAGACAATGAAAAAACTACAGTAAAAATGCAGTTAAAATAAGAGAAGTGTATAAAACAATAACTCAAGGGACCGTAAAGATGGTGAAATACTAAAAACAAGAACATATTTTTACTTTGATTTCTCTATTGACATTATCAAAGTTTGAAACCCCTTAAAGACATTAAGGAGGACAACTTCAGTTCCTGCAAGGTGTTCCAGGTTACAGGAGCTGAGTAAAGGAAAGCCTTTTTGCCAAGTTCAGTCTGCACTGGAGGAATGCTGCAAGTAATGATGTCCTGAGAGCACATGTTGTAACTGCACTGACGGCATGACATGTGGGAGGAGCTACAAGAAGGCAGCAGACCAAGGAGGGAGAGTCTGCATGTAGACAATGATGACCAACTGACCAAGGAGTACAGAGAAGGATGTTAGAAATTCAGCTGCCAGGAAAAAGACAAAGAGGAGAAAATACAGTATATGATGTAGTTAGCGAGGACATAGAGGTAGTTGGAGTGAGGACAGAGGATGAAGAGGACAGAGTGAGGTGGAGGAGGATGATTCGCTGTGGAGATCCCTGAAGAGGGAACAACCAGAAGGAAAATAAAAGGAAGACTAATCCCAAAACAGACTAATAGTTTTTGTCACCAAAACTGTTAGAATTACAATAATGTTTTTATAAAAACATAATTCTCAGTCAAATAGAAGACGATCATCTCACCTGTGTCTTGGCTCGCATGAAAGGTGCACTGATGTTGCAGATCTTCTCATTCTTTACCTTCTCCTCTGCGTAACAATCAATTTTGATGTCTGATGTATCCTGAATAAAAATGAAAAGGCAACAAGTCAGTTTCCAACACTTGTAACAAGCTTGCATCTGACCTCATGGTTCTGGTTAGACTGGATTCAGGCATACTTTGACGATGATGCTGGAGAAGCGTAGATTGGGTGTGGAGGTGATATTGAGTTGAGCATTATAGGCATTTTCTCCTTTGTTTTCCAGTTTGATGTCCACCAACATCCTCCTTGTGTTTCCCTCAAGCACCCGCAGCAAATTCTCTGTTCCTCCATTGCTTTCATGACGGCAGAAAGCACCACGCGACCGAACAGAACGTGCACAGAACTGACTGGGAAAGAGCAAAGGAAATAAATCCAAGACAGATCGTCTTTACTGTACGTGTGTTTTGCATGTGGTCGTGCGTGTGTGTACATACTCTCGAGTCATCAGGTCAGTCGTGCTCTGCAGTGACAGGTCCGGCATGCAGTGGTCGTCCTCGTCACAACCATTCCAGAAAGGCAGCTGGTAAAAAATAAAAACATTACTGCCAATTAAAATATTTTCATACTTTTTCTTTTATTTTAATTCGACTCAATCATATCTTTATTTATTAAGGGTTATTTTAACGGCTTCAGATCAGAATGACTCCTACCTCAGTTTTCACCAGAGTAGGCCAGCTATCATCCAGAACCGGTCCCTGGTCTGGATCTTGTAGCTCCACTTGCACTGCAAACACTATGGGCCTTGCATAGTCTGTGGACTCCTGATGTAATACATCACATTCAAAGATTAACAAGTGGATTTACTCTGAAATCAGACTGACGGTAACTTCAATACCACAAAATGGGCTTGTTTTACTAAAACTACAAATACCGTATTTTCCACCGTACACGTCGCACCACCCTATAAGGCGCATCAGTCCAAGTATGTCTAATAAAGTGGAAAAATCCATAAATATATCACTTTGCGTATACGTCACATCTATTGTGCGTCAATGCTGATGTGTCACGTTTGTTAGGCGTCACTGGTGTTGTGCCAAAAATTAATTGGTTGCCAAATGGTGGCCGTGGGAGTGTGCACGGCAGGACTTTAACAAGAATTTAACAAGATTAACATTTAAAAACAATTATTTGTTTGCTCAGAATTATAGTAAAGGGTGTCTCAGTCTCACATTTCTTTTATAAATACACTTTGACAGTCAAATCAGTTGTATTTATAATCTCTATTCGCAAAAGCGGGCACGAGCAGAAGAACGAGCCACTGTTCATTTCTTTGAAATTAAACAAGAAAAACACCTAAAAACAATTATTTGTTTGCTCGACTTTATAGTAAAGATGTGTCTCAGTCCAATGTTTGCTTAATAAAAGGACTTTAATGGTCAAATCATCTGTACTTATTTGCTGCCTCGGTGCTCCTGGGAGCACACAGATGGGGAGGAAAAAAGGAAGGCGAAACACTGCGCATTTATTTGAAATTTAACCAGATAAGCACCTAAAACAATTATTTGTTTGCTTAAAATGATAGCAAAGGTGTGTCTCAGTTGAACTTTTGCTTAATAAATGCACTTCAGTGGTCTAATTAGCTGCATTTATGTGGTAAAGTGAAATGAAGCTAATTTGACAGTTGCTCCAAGCAGCGAGCAGAACGAAGGCGGCAGGCTAAGGCAAGATGATTGAGTCATTAATAGCTGGTCAAGATTCTCAGTCATCCAGGACATGGTAAATTCAAAAAAGTTCAAGACAAAAAATAATCAAGTATAAAATAAAGCACAGTATAATAAATAAAGTCCAGTTATTTTTGTCTTGACCTTTTTTTAATTTGTCATTATAGACACTTTTACCTATTACATGATACAACGGCATGCCTTACTATTCAAGTGCCATCTAGTGGCTGAAAATGGTAGTGTTCAATTTGTTCAGTCAGAAGTAATTAAAACAGTCATATCTCAGCCAAAAATTGGTTTATAAATATGGAACGAAATCCATAAATATGTTGCTTTGGCCTATAAGTCGCAGGACATGCAAATTATGCAAAACAAAAAAAAAAAGTGACTTATAGGGTGAAAAATACGGTGCTCATTTAACCATTTATTTATTTATAGAACCAAACTAATATGTGTATTAAAGGAACTGATGACAACAAGCATGTACTGTATTTTAAAAACAGTGGTTGCATGCTTGTATGGGACTTTTGCACATCTCACCATGACGTGGAAATAAAAGTGTTCGCAGGTCTCTTCCTCTGGAAGGAGCGTCAGGTTAAGAGGCTGCAGCTTGTTTGGGTGATCAAATATGGCCCGGGGATTGAAACGTCTCTCCAAAATGGACACATTATATTTAATCCCTGTTGACGTGGTAGAGAGGATCAATAATTGACATTGACACAACTATGTAAAAATGTAAGTAAATGTCTTGATTTTGAAATTAACTTTAATTTATGCGCCTTCATTGTTTGTTGGGTTTTCTAAAGTCTTTAAAATCTAAAGACCTAGAAATTGTCACACTGCAGGCTCAGAACATAAGTTGAATTTATGACCATCAAATACAAGAATCCAAACATTAGGGCTTTGGAAAAATGTATTTTTCAAACCAGAGTTTTTAGATGTTTTGCAGCCTTGTGTTGTCATGATTCAAGGGAAGATCTGCTGAATGAAAGAAGGCATGCACGTATATGCTTGAGGTCAAGAAGAGAATTGAAAAATTGCAGAAGTCCTGATGTATTACACAACTAGATGTGAGGAGATAAACTAGTATTCTCACCATAACATCACTGAGCATCACTATCAGTTATGAAACTGCTTCTTGCCTTTTCCTTCATGTCTCAGAAATATTATGAACAGACATTTTTATAAATGAGACTCACTTAATCGTGACGGAAGGCCACAAAAGCCTCACAATCACCAGCACATCTGTCCTGCATTAGTGCCAGACATGACGATGGGAAAATCAAATAAATGAGTTCTACAGGATCCAAGCGCTGAAGACAAGATAACTCCTCCTGTTCGTTCTTTAATTCTGTTTTGGCACAGATAATAGATTTGATAAAGATGCCACAGGGTGAAGAGCTTAACTCAGAACACGCTCCCCCTGATAAACAGTGCAACTGGACCCTGTCATTATAACTTTTAAAATAAATTGTGAGCAGATGAGCCCGTGCTCAAGAGTCAGACACTTTTGGTGGCACAGCGCTCATCTGGACGCTTCACTTGTCCGTGAGCCATCACCACTCTCAACAACAGTCCAGATAAACCAAATAAAACAAACGCAGACTCCAGAGGCTGCTCCTGCACACTCAAATGGACATTTAATAGAGACCAAATAGTGCAGTTGTACCAGTTTTCAAGGCTGCAGCTTAAGCTTTGGCAGAGAAAAAGCAGTGAGATCAGAATCTCTCACGGCTAGTAAAGAAACTGCTTTTCTCTTTGGCGCCATTCTGAAGAGAAGTGGCCATCAGAGTTTTTAATGGCATTTACATGCTGAAAAGTTTTGCAAGACTCAAAGGATACGTGTTAAGATGAGTGAAGACCTTTTCTCATTTGAAAGCAATGCTCATGCTGCCATGCATTGCCTCAAACGTCAAAAAGTACTTGCAAGACCATTGCCAATGAAAATATACACATTACGTCTTTGGACGAGGTTTGTTTTCTGTCTATAGGTTCTAAAACATGCAAACACTATTTTTCTTCAGCAGATGAAATATGGTTTGTTCAGCTTGGGCAGAGATGCTTCCACTGCAGCTGATTATTTTCGCTGGCTTACCAATTTCCTGTGTGGGTGGAATGGCCGTCCTGGCAGTGATGTTGAAACATACAATGGCTGACATGCAGGTCACGTCTTTGCCACCTCTCTGACAGTCCTTCACAAAGATGTTGATCTTATTGGGCTCAAACCTGACAGTGGTATAAATCCGCACAACACTCTTTGACCTGTGAGGGCACAGAGAGACAGTTTAGGCCAGTCCATCAACAGAGGGATGGAACAGTAGTTTATAGTAAATGTTTCTCTTATTAACAGCAGTTCTTCAAATTCAGTAGTAGAACTACAATCTTTAAAGTATGTTGTGGCATACATATGCAGAAAGATGGTTTAGAGCTGCAGTACTTTTTTGATGGATGGTGTACAAACCAAAGAAGTACGGCAGCACCAAGAGAACCCACTGCCAGGTCCACCAAACCGTCATCGTTCATGTCCATTGTGCCGTGAATACTGCGACCGAAGTACTGCAGGCCCGCAGCCAAATCTACAGCTGCTATCCTCTGAACAAAAAAACAGATTGAAGAAAACTCAGAGCAGTTTTTAGACATTAACCACAGTTTACACTGATATGGATCAATAACTAATAAAACGTTGTAAGTGGAAATATATCACTGGGAAACATTGCTTTGTATTTTGCTGCAATGTTGTTTCTAACAAATTGTTTTCATTTTGAAAGCCTTTCTAAAGTTTTTCTTTAAATGTTTGTAGATTTCTACAGAAATCTAGACAATTTTTTTTTTTAAACTTTAAAAATAACCATTTTCTTACTGACAACACTGGTTTTTCTAAGGACCTGTTTACACTAAAATTTTTTCTGGTGAAAATGAAGTGTTTTGTTGCATTGGTAATGTTCATTTATGCAAAAATAGTAATGTTTTTTCCTGACGACGGTGCAATTTGAGAACAGGTTTCAGAATACAATGGTTCAAAAACATCCGTCTGTCCGTTGTCGTGTAAACTGAAAAAAAAAAAAAAAAAAAAAGAAGACCTTTCTGTCAGGGAATCCCTGGTTCATGTGCAGTATGATGCAAAACATAACGGCTTCTTACAATCCACAGAAGAAGAAACTATTGACAATGGCGGATACCAGATTATTGCTTGTGCTTCTGACTCATAAATCTAATTATGGCTCTCCAGCACAGTGCTCATTTCCCAGTCAATGTTATCTTGAAATTTGGTGGTTTAATAATTCAAAGTCACTCCAAGCAACAGTTGAACCTCGTCGTCAGCCCATAGAAATATTTTATCATCTGACATCTCAACCGTTGTAGCAGCTTTCAGGTAAAACATTTTTTTTTACACCTGCACACTTACATAGCACCAACTAGTGGCGTGGTGAGGGAATTACACATTTTCCACCTATACCAGTGCTTTGTAAACAGGAATTTTAATTAGAATGTTTTCATGTAAATGTGTTAATAGAAATGGGGGGAAAATCAGTTTTCATTGGATCGTTTTTGTGTAAACAGGGCCTAAATCTTTTAAACTTTGTCTGGTGTGTTTTTGACATCACCCCAATTTACTGCAAATAATATATTGTAAATAAATACCAACCATTGTCTGCATCATCATGTTGGCTGCTAATCCAGACTGCATAAAGGCCTGTTAGTCTGTCAAAGCATAAAGTCTTGACCTAGTGTTTACTTCCTGACAGTCCTTTCTGTCTTTGTGTATTTTACTTTGTTGTTTGTTGTAATCCTATATGTAAAGTTTTATTGGGTCTCATGTAGGTTGGCTGACGGGTGCAAACGCGCACTATGAAAAGTACTGTACAGATTCAAGTTGTTGTGATTATTCATAAGGTTTTCTTTATTTTGTATGATCTAATAATTTTAACCAATGGTCCAACACATTAAAAAACATGCAAATTTAGGGTCTGAACATAAATTTTTCAAAATAGCAAAATAAATTGTATCATAAGTTTGGCAATTGTTTTACTCTGGATTTCTTTTCTGACACAATCTGGGCTCCATCTCACAACTTCAGGACACGTTTTCAAGATACAGTTGGTCTTGAAAATTATATCAGCCTGGTTTATTTATCATAGCTTATATCACATAAATTATCATGGCAATAATTTTTACAAGATGTTTGTTGCAGAACAAGAAGCTGCAGGAACGATGTGAAAATGGGTTTTTTTATTACATAAATGCAAAAATCAAACACTAAGTAGTTTTTTTATTGATATTATATGCCTTTGCAACATGCATATGCAACTACAAAATTTTTGAAACTTTTCCAGATGTCAGGAGATTATTTTTTAAGTTGCAAATATGTAACAATGATGTTCTTATTTTAGTTAAGGCACATTCAGGTTCAGAGCTGCTAAATACCTGAACTTACTAGTTCAGGTACTGTATTTACAAAATGACTGAATTAAAACAGGTAATAATATCGTGATTGGAACATTCTAAGCCTTTGCTGCGTATGACTATGATAAGTAAACCTGTACATTTGTATGTAGCGTCGATGTCAGAAGGCACAAAACACACAACTGTATGACTTTGTTCTTACTGTTTCAGAATACCTGTTTATATTTGCGCAGTATTCTGTTGTGCTGACTGAAGAAAACATAAATGGCTCCTTTGTGGTCGTCTTCCAGCGGAGCCCCCACCACCAAGTCATTAAAGCCGTCACCGTTAAGATCAGGGACAGGAGCGAGGGACGAGCCAAAGCGAGCGTTCTGTCCACCATTATGAATTTCCAGCGCACCTTCAGGGATGAATCGATTCTGAAGCACAAGACAAAAACAAAGTTATTACAAGGTGTTTACATTATATTTTATACAAATATGAATGTTTCTGTTCAGTGCCCTGAGATGACTTCTGTTGTGACTTGATGCTATGTAAATAAACTGAACTGAATTGAATATGTATAAGAAATAGCTTATTGCTAAAAGACTGAAAGTAACAGTAACAATGCAAAGAGTGACTTCTGGTGGCTACTGTTAAGACATATTTCACAAGAAATCTAAATCTAAATGATCAGTTATGAAAATATATTAAGTCATCAAATAAACTGAAATGTTAAAGTGAGATGTGTTCAGTTTAACACAGTCTGCTTTAAATAATAATAAAAAAAAACTAATATTGACAATTGTTCATTTGCTGTAACTGGGAGTGATGGTGCAAAGGTTAGAGAGGGTGGGCCTGTGAGCAGACTGATAACATCAAAATGTGTGTGGAAAAGGAGAAACACTCACACCTGCCTCCACCCTCATTTGCCCCGCTCTGGGCCCTTGAGCAAGGCCCTTAACGCCCCCATCTTCTCCCTGGGTACCCTAGATTCACTGGTTCGTGCATTTGTCACGTCTAGACTGGACTTTTACAACAGTTTCTTATCTGGGGTTTCAAATACTTCTTTAAAAGTCTTCAATTAATCCAAAGTGCTGCTGCCAGAGTCTTAACTGGAGTTAGTGGGAGAGATCACTCTAGTTTTATCTTCTCTCCATTGGCTCCCTTCCCTGTCAAGGCCAAACATCTTACTTCTAATCTACAAAGCTCTCAACAACTAGCTCCATCTTATATTCAAGATCTTGTTGTTCCATATTTTCCTAACAGAGCACTTCACTCTCAGAATGCAGGTTTACTTGAGGTTCCTAGAGTTTCCAAAAGCAGAATGTGTGGAAGATCTTTCAGTTATCAGGCTCCTCTCTTGTGGAACCAACTTCCAGTTTCTCTCCATGAGGCTGACACATTGTCCAGTTTCAAGACTGGGCTTAAGACTTTCCTTTTTGATAAATCCTATAGTTAGGGTTGGCCTGTTATGCTGCTATAGGTTTAGACTACTGGAGGACAAATTGTCCACATGTCCTTAAACTAATTGTTAAAAGTAAATAGTTTTCATTTGATATGATTTCTGTCTTAATGTCTGTTCCTCCTTCCTGTTTCTAAACCCAGCCGGTCGATGCAGATGGCCGCTTGTCCTGAGCCTGGTTCTGCTAAAGGTTATTTTCCTCATGAGGGAGTTTTTCCTTTCCACTGTCGCCTTCATGCTTGCTCAAGATGAGTTATGCGATGGAGTTAAACTCAAAGCAGTCTGCTCCTCAGATAAATAATGTTAATTATTAATTTTATATATGAATGTTACTGTTCAACGCCCTGAGACGACTTGGTGCTATATAAATAAACTGAATTGAATTGGTATAAGTAAAAAAAAAAAAAAGCTGATTCAAGTTGCAACCATCTGTGTTGTTGCTGAAAATTTCATCTTTAACTGTTTCGCTGACAAATTGCAACCTTATAATGTGTATTTAAGACATCTGGCACAATTGGAACAATTCCTGATTAATCTAGTTAGCAAAGAAATCACAGCAGAATTGCAAATCTTAGAGCATTAGATTGATCTAAAATAGTATATTAAACAATTTTGCAGCATAAAAGAAATCCAATTTAAAAATCATTAAGGTAAAGTGTCATTTTTTTAATTAAACTACTAAACAACATAATGGATGCACTATGCATTTGAGATAATGCATTACCCCTAAAAATATAAAAGTACATATCTGGTTCAGGCCATGGTTTGTTTTGTGCAGTTTGTGTTTACTTTGCTGTGGGCTCTCCAGAAACCTGCATGTAATTGTCAGCAGCCATGCAGAGGCATCATTTGGAGAGCAAGCAGAGCAAATTCACACACAAGCATGTTTTATTTATTTATTTTTTAACATGAGAGCAGAATTTTGAGTAAAAATATTTAAATATCTGGTTGTAAAAAATAAGAAATACTTGCTGCTGAATTGAAAACCCTTTTGATTTATGATTGTATAATCTCCACACACCGTGTGTTGCTGGTAGCTGTGCACATTTGTTTACAACCACTTTTTCAATGCACGGCTACATTTACGTGCGCCACAGTTGATATTCTGTGCACTTGTTCTCTTTGAGTGCTCATGTTTTTCTGACTGTTCCCTCTTTCTTCGTTGTTACTTTCTGACCAGGACGTGAAGCTAAGAACAGTTTGTGTTCCAGCACTTTGCGCAGTTCTCGCTGCATCCTTGACAGTAATTGTACACATCGTGGTGAGGCTGTCAGACCAGGCTGTCTCCTTGAGGTGGAAGTAATTTAAAAAACATTCCTACAACAAGGTAAAAAAGTGAAAACTTTACTGTCAAGGCCATTTTTTCTGTCCTGAAATTGGTCAGTATCAAGGAGACCAAATAACAGTGTACATACATCCTGCTATTGTTCAAAGAAAGCTTCCAATAAAAGTTGAATTTGAAACCATATTTTACATTCATCAGATTCTGACAAGTGGCTCAGCGTGAATGTTTTCAAGACGGCTCCTTGTGTAAATAAAATACTGTGTACTCGAATAATAAAACCACTTTCAAAAATATTATTCTTGCATTATTTAATTATAAGATTAAAGCTGCACTGTATCTCCTGCCATTCTGTGCACAGGCAACAGCTGAGCATCTTTTTTTTTTATGCTAACAATCAGAATCCATTTCTACTTTCTCCTTACAAATATTAGATTTAGGGAATTCAAGCAGCTGTGAGGTTTTGTGCAAATGTCTTGTTTCCCGTCTGTTCTTGGGGTATTTTGGTGACTTTTCTTTCCTCGGTTGCCTTCAACAGGTGACGCCTTTCATTTATTTGGTGAAACGGCTTGACAACGTTTTGTAGAGAGTCAAGGTTCCCAGAAAGCAACACTTAACGCTCGGTTGAACTTTCACGTATTTGGACTGAGATTTTGATGTAGATAATGTTCTTCACTGACCTTTTCTACGCTTGTTCTGTCAGCATAATAATTAAATATTAATAAATACAGATTGGCACCTCTGGATGTTGCAGTGATGCATTGACGGAGGGTTACATTTGTCTGATGCTTTTCAAGTTAAACTAATGACAGAAAGTAGGTAAAGAAGGTGGAACAGATTCAGGGGAAGCATGAGAACATTTAGCTGAGGAAAGTAAAAATAAAAAAACGATAAACTTATTGATTAATACTGGGTTTGGTAGGAACCAGAATAACTCAACATAAGGAGCTAAAAAAATAAAATAACCAAAAAGTGACGTGGCAGCAAAAACCTTACAGAAAACTCATAGTGGATCACACGGTGAACGTCTGAGAGAAACCAGACTTGTGTTATGACCAACAATTCATTCAACATTTATTTATACTGTACATGTTAATCCCATTGAGCCTCGGGGACTCATTTACAAGAGAGACCTGATTTTAACAAAGAGTGATGACAACAGCAGACAACTGTAAAAGAATGCATACAAATTGAGCTGCACAAGTGCAAGTGCACAAACAATGCACTGCTGATGTGGAGGCGGACATATACATGTAGGACTAAGTAGGAGATTGACTGCAGCTGAGACTAACAAGCCATGAGGAACAGGTGAAGTGGGCGTGGCTGGCTGACGGGACAAACACAGGAGCAGACAAATAGAAGACATACAGGGAAATGAAAACACAAGTCATAAAAACTTGGAATCACAAGATATAAATAAACCTAACAAAAAGGACTAAACTATCACAAAATCACAGATCATACTAAGTGATAACATAGTTTCATGGTGGTCATTCTGAGTAGATACCAGGTTTACATCATTTGATAAAAAATAAAAAAAGAAACAATGAATCACTACATTTTATTGCAATATGTTCTTGAAAGTGCTTACAACTCTCCTCTTTGTCTCAAAGTGCACACGTTTCTGCAAGAACTGAATGCTGTGAAAAATTATCCGTCCACTATTAAAGCCTTATGCTCAAGAAGGTTGTCCTGCTTAAGAAAATAACTAGTTGCATCAATTATAGGCTTTCAGCGCAATGCAATGTACACATACTTTATCATAATTGTCAACAAAACATTAAGTCATGAAATTGGAAATGATTATCCTAAAATATGTCTTTATAATCAGGACAACGTAGTGCGTCTGACTGTGTGCATAGGATGCTTTTTGATGTTAGTATTAGAAACACGCGATTAAACTTGTCACGCTGCTGGGGTATTGTATATGATCATTTTCACTCCTGCTGGTGCTTTCATTTTGCAGTGACACTGCCATTACTGGCATAATTGTATCCCTAGAACGCCTAGATGCACCCTTGTTGCAGAATCCATTAACACACCACAACACTCTGCCCTGGGGACAAGGGCGGCGCTTTGCCACTATGCTTGATATCTCTCTTTGTGAGCAGATGAAACATGGACACTTCTCTACTCAACATGCCCTACATGTATGATAGTGGTGGAGAAAGTACTCAAACACTGTACTTAAGTAAAAGTACAAATGAACAGACAAAAATGTACTCTAGTAAAAGTAG
>JARVLU010000599.1:31455274-31465529 GCA_031762415.1 Simpsonichthys santanae | reverse complement strand
GTCTGTCCAACAGATCTCACTTGTAAATGAGTCTTCAAGGCTCAATGTGATTTATCTGTTTAAATAAAGGTTGAATGGATGAAAATTACGGAGCCTTCACTTTTTAAGAAAAACTCCAGAGACCACATTTCACAGGCAGAGAACAAAGCAAAGAGAAACTCGCTTCTGCACTTGACCTCAGAGAGAAGAGAGAACTTTCAGCAGATGACTTTGAGCAAACCAGAAGCATCTTTTCTGCAGACATCTCAAGACGGGACAAAAGACACTGAACCAGCACCTGACCAGAACCAGAACCAGGCTGATCCAAGAGTTTTCTGCCAGGCAACCAGAATCACACCGCAGAGGAGTGGTAAATCCAGCTGACTTCCAGAGCCAGTGGCCGGACCTTCGTCCCTCCAATCGATGACAGGTGAACTTTGAGGAGACTTCAGTCTCTGTCACCGGAACATCTCAAGCCTTGCTGGTATCATTAGCAGCTGTCAAAACCATTCCTGACCATCTACATCCTGGCAGGAGAGACTTTTCAATGCCTTTCTGGTGACATCACAATAAACATATCAGACAAACTTAGCTCATGCCACACCAACTTCACAAACAGAGCAGTCCTAATTCTGCCTTTTTAGTTTCATTTATTTTACTCATCAAAGCCATTGGACGTTCAGTTATTTTTGTCATGCATAATTTTCACCATATCACAGATTATTATTTTTATAATAAAATACATAAAAATCAACTGAATTTGTGATTATTTTGGCATATCTGTGTGTATTAAAGCCCTTTGAACACAAGAAAAGAACTCACATTCAGTTTACATTATTTTGGGGTAAATAGAGACTGATGTTTCCTCTCTAAGAGAGAGGTGGTGCCCAAACAACAAGGTTATTTGCATAATATGTGCATATCTTCTGAGCTAACGCATAACTGATAATTAACAATATATTTACAGCCCCATATAGCTACATATAGTTGTCAAAAGCCTAGCGGGCCCTCTCGCAGCTGCAAGTGGTAATGTTTACTCTTTGGTTCATGTCAGTATGAATGAACATTTAACGCATCATTCAAAATTGTGTCATAAATAGGGAAAAAGCATAAACAAGTCGCTTCAGATTATACATCGCAGGACTGGCCAAACTATGAAAAAAGAAAGTGACTTATAGTCTGGAAAATATGGTAATTAAGTTATTACTAAGGAAGCCAGCAGATTGCATTTCACTTCCCACTTTATGCTGGTGAAGATTCTCAGTCATCCAGGACATGATTAAAAAAAAAAAAGTTCAATACAAAAACAACTGGATTTTATTTGTAACAGAAGACATTTTGCTCTTCCTCGGATGAAGAGCAAAATGTCATCCGTTACAAATAAAGTCCAGTTGTTTCTGTATTGAACATTTTTTGACTTCCCACTTTACTCACAAGACTGACTTTGTTTTTGACATTGCATAAAGTTTTTGCTTCTCCTCATCTAAAGTGTCTGTGTCTGTGTCC
Organism: Simpsonichthys santanae; assembly: GCA_031762415.1. Lineage (NCBI taxonomy): Eukaryota > Metazoa > Chordata > Actinopteri > Cyprinodontiformes > Rivulidae > Simpsonichthys > Simpsonichthys santanae. The sequence continues at coordinate 31,464,044 of JARVLU010000599.1, read as the reverse complement.
AAGTATTGATCAAGGAGATCAGAGGATCAGATCAGAGGCAATGTGATTCAATCCAGTTCACATGAATAAGAAAGGAAATGCAATCACCAAAGAAGTTATAATTTGATAATGTCAAGGTGATATTGACTGTCAATTGGGTGTTAATGTTTTGATCATTGAGATTAATATTGTGTGGTTTTCATTACTTTTTAAGCACACGGGAAAAAAGTCCATATAGATATTTATTTAAAGGTTATTTCCTTACTACAGTTCTTCTTTAGCAGATCTATTCACACCAATGAACAAACCAGAAAAAAATGTTCACATTAAAAATCAGACATTTTACAATATAATGTACTTCAACACTGCATGCAATAAAATCAACGTTAAAACATATTTAGTTGCATTGGCAGCTTACATAGAAATAAAGTAACTACAGCAGCATGTTTTAATTAAAACAAAAATCCCATTTTACCTTTAGGTCATGGAGACTTCATAAAAGCAGCATGAAGAGCAAACCCAGGCTCTCTTTATTGCACAGCAGAGATTTTCCCATTTAGAAGTGCAGCTGTTTGCATGTTGAAATGCAAAGAAGAAGGTGCATCTTCTTGAGCAGCTGCATCGCTTGAAGGAAAATGGCTGATTCCCCGAAATGGGAAATGATTTGCATTCCTCAGCTAGTAAATGTTTAGGAGGGTAAACAGGCTGTCTAAACACGCAGCAAACAAAATATCCACTCCTGCTGCTTCCTTTGTGTGTCTTTGTAAATCCAAGGCCCAAACTGAGAGTTTGTAATTGCAGACATCAAATGATCAAGACCGCAATGTATAAATACAGTAAGTCATTCATTTTACTTCCTGTCAAGGATGTTACACCTTGACTGTCACCATCACAGACCATTTGTTCTGTTTCACGAAAGCCTCCATTAAAATAAATGGCCACGTTTGCCGTACCAACACTTCATCTAAATATTGACACATTCACCTCCTTTGCTGGTTTCCTGATGTGCGACTGATCCACATGTTCAGACGGTCTTTTATCTTAAAGTTTCTGTTCAGCCAAAGATAAAAGGGTCAACCTAAAGTAAGTTGAGAACAAATAGGTGTGTGAGAATTAAATTGAAATCAGCAGGAGGCTTTGGGCGGCAGCGCAGCATAAATCCTTTAGCAAATGGAGGGCGGAGAGCTGCATCAGATTTGTTGATTTGACAAACCCTAAACTAGAGGCAGACTTTCAAGTCCTGAAGATAACTGCTCCACTGTACCAACCATGCAAATGCAGGTGATCCAGTTTCCATTTAAAACTACTAACGTGCCAAAGACATCTATGATTCTTAGTAATGTCTGCAGCTTCTAACGAAAGGTCATGATCTTATTGGATGTACTGATTTTAATGCCCAGATAAATAAAGCTCAGGCGGGGGCTGCCGGTGTGAACCACACAGTCTGCTGCTGCCTTTGGCCCGACACCAAGCTGCTGGAGCTGCACCACAAACCCAGTGACACAGTACAGCCGTGCAGACACATCCTGCAAACAGCTGGCTGAAGAAATCCTCATATCAGACATGCTTGGTGCATTTTTCTTAGTTGTTAATGAGGATTTATGGACACGCATCATCATTCAGATAGTGTTTACAGTCACTTCTGCATGAGCATGTAAACAGTCCTTCAGACTGGGTTTATACCAGAACCATGAGATCTGCGAAAGATCTATGGGTTCAACTTGAAAAAGTCATTCAGAAGATTTTTTTCCACTGATGCTTCTTGTGTTTCTATTCTGTGGACAATGTAGGTTCAAACATTTTAGGCATCTTTCCCAGTGCCAAAGAAAATACTCTGAGAGACATAGGGTGCCTAAAACCAGATGTTTTCATTATTCTGTCAACTGGGCACTGCTTAACAAGCTGTTAACCCTCCGAGGCAACAAAACCCCTCCAGGGACTTAAAGATTCTGTGGCAGCGCAACAGAGGATACATGTATTATACAAATGCATGACTGTGTGGGGGTTTAGGCAGATCAGATGAACAGGAGGAAAAAGATTGTCTTGTTTGTCCGTCTCCTTGTGGACAAAACTGTAAATGCAGCCAGCTCAGCATGGTCCATTTAAAACAACAACAGTTAACTTGTATAAATGTAACCTCGCTAAATTCATTCAGCAGTCAATATGAACTAAATTTTAAAATTACAAATCATTAATCAAGACAATATTAAAACACATACAAGCTGCTAAGATGCTAACCTGTATAAATAAAGGTTGAATGAATGCTCACAAGCTCTAAGAGAAAACTAAAACAGTGTTTTTGGTGTCAGTTTAAAAAACATCCATGTTTCAGGTAGTGTGTAAATGATCATGGTCCAATAAAAACGCTGTCACTTGTTTTGAGCCTGGAGCTACAGAACCTCTTAGAGCAGTTCACTGTAGACCTCAGTCCTCTTACTGGATTGTAAAGATGTAAAAGTTCAAAGAAGCATAGTGATGTCATACCAATAAAACACTTAAATGCACCTAATAAACAGGAACATGACACATTTCTGAAAGACAGTTTGAATTTTAAAGTTTTTTTTTTGTTTTGTTTATTTCAAAGACACAGCAGCGCAAAGTGTTTCACAGAAAACCAAATGGTTAAAGCAATTCAAAATAGAAAAGGTAAAAGCCTGTCCAAATAAAAATGCCTTTAGATGTTTCATAAAAGTGTCAGTGGAGTCTGAACAGTGAAGCCTCGAGGCCTCCACCTGAAACGTTTGGTCTCAGTGGGTTTTAAAACGAGTACGTGGTACCACCAACAGGATTTGACATGAAGTCCTGGATCCTCCTTAAAAACAACATGTCCATCCCAAAACTGACTGACAAGTACAGCATGAGACACGGCTGTTAGTTCCTAACAAAATGAATGTCTCCAAGGTATATCTTCCAACATGAAGCGAACCACAACAATCAATAAGTGTAACATCAAAGTTTGTGCTCCGTAATCCAGGTAAAAAAAAATCCAACGTCAGGTCCTCTGAATGTTTTCTTTCTTTTTTTGTTGTTGTTGTTGAAATGTTTCTTCCTTCATCCAAAGGACTTCATCAGTCTGAGGAGCCACAACAAACACAGTCCCACAAGCAGCACACTCACATAGTGGACAAACCAGTTTGATGGTGATAAGATTAAGATAATATTTTACCTGGATTATTGAGCATGAACGATGATGTTTTGAACCGCTTTGGCCACGGCTGTGTCAGAGGAGTCAAGAGGGGAGAGGGCGGACTCCAGAAACCATCTGATCACCATCAAACCAGTTGATCCACTATGTGAGTGTGCTGCTTGTGGGACTGAGTTTGTTGTGGCTCCTTGGACTGATAAAGTCCTTTGGATGAAGGCGAAATGTGTCAGAAAAGAAAGAAACAGTCCAGAGGACCTTCAGTAAGTGTAACTTTTGTGGGAAAATGGACTATTAGTGTTGAAAGAGCTGTGGGAGATGAGCTCAGTGCAGTGATAATGAGAACGACATCAGCCAGAGCTCAAACTGCAAATTACATTTATCAATAGACTGTTCTGTCAGTTCATGGGCTCTTAGGTGAGATTCAATGAAAGGTATAGTATAGGGAACACTCAGGGCCTTCTACACCTTCAGAGAAGGACTAATTCAGCACATATAACATGTTACATTAAAAATCCACACTGAAATAACAATGCCTCTAAAAATGAAGGTTAAACGTCTCATTTAAGTTTACATCAATTTGTTTCATTATTACAGTTGTGTTTTAGTTTCATCACAAGATAAATTATTACAGAAGCAGCCAGTTCTGTGAGTTTTTGTTCAGTTTTACTGTGAATTGTTGAAAATACATGTTATACACAACTGCAAGAGACTGGACGAGCCTCGATGCCTGCTGGGTAATTTTAGGACAGAAGTGGGTGGACTTTTTCAGATTGCATGTTCAGATGTGTTGTCTCTGTTGGTTTTCTATTTGGTGTGGTTTGGTATCCATGTTCAGGTTATTGTTAGTGACTGTAAAATAAAATTATTGTATTGTAATTGTACCCGATTTATAAGAAAGTGGGGAAGCAATTTCCATTCAGCGCATTTTAAATGTATGAAACTAAAAGTAATCTGATTTGATCAGGCTGCTACAGCCGCTCCTGTACTCACAGTTGGCCACTGGTTGGCATCTGTGTTTGCATATTCAGGTTTGAGCACAGCCTTTAGCTCCACTCTGAGATCTGCACTCTTTCCTCTAACACTGAGCTTTGGTAACGTTTGAATAAAACTCGTTACATAAATCTGGGAGACATGACTTTTGTGACATGGAAGGAACACATTTTGGGCTCAGCTCCTTCACCCTGACAGACTTAGACCAAAATTGTCTTTTTTGCTGACAAATCCCTGATCTGTCTCTCTCTGATTCCACCTTACCGTTATGGGCAGAATACTAATACCGTATTTTTCGGACTATAAGGCACACTTAAAAATCCTTTAATTTTCTTAAAAATCAACAGTGCACCTTATCTATTAATTCTGGTTGAGCTTACTGACCGCAATCCAATTTTATGTGGTTATTGTGAACGAGTTGAATAAAGTTTGACTTATCTGACTGCTTTGGTTCGCTTAATGCGCCTTACAATCTGGTGTGCCTTATAGTCCGAAAAATACGGTACACTTGAACTTCACTTGAGACTCATCCCCCGTCAGAGAGAGTAATGAATCTCTTTCTGGCTAAGCGTCATGAATTTAAATTAAGAGGAGCAGGTAACTCTCATCTGTTATTGGCATAGCCCACATGTGCTAACAACAGGAAAATGGTTATTCATACCTTCTCTTGGACCCCTAAGCGAAGCACAATCTGTAAGAATTTGCCGTCCCTCCTGGGGGTTATATTTTAGCTTACTGCTGAAAGGACAGTAAACACCCATGAATCTGTCTGATTAGAGACCGAGACATGTTTAGATAAAATTAAAAAAAAAAAAAAAAAGATGTTCGCAGGTGTTTGAGGGTTCTTTGGTCAACTTGAAAAGTTGTTTCAGTATAAAGACATAATAAGTTAAAATCATGCCATGTTGAAGTTCAGGTCAATGAAATGAACATTTTGTTTGCATCCTCATCTTGATCTGCTGCCTTTCAGTGAAGTTTTTTTATTTATTTATTTATTTATTTATTTATTTATTTATTTATTTATTTATTTTAGGTTTTTGCACTGCAGTACTTCTCCACTGGGTTGCTAAACACCTTTTGTTTTACTCTGACTACACATTAGCTTTTTTGCCCAGTCAGAATGAACCTATAGCTACAAAATTTAGGTGTTGCAGTACAGCAGATAAGATATTGACAATTCATATCCTTGCTGCAGAACCCAACTTCTAAAACAAACTACAGTATTCCATTAAATAGGGGCAGCTGTGGCTGAGTGGTTAGAGCAGTCATCCTACAATGCAAGAGTTGAGGGTTCAATTCCACCAACAGCCACATGTTGAAGTGTCCCTGGACAAGACCCTGAACCCCTCATTGCCTCCTGTGTGTCCCATCAGTGTATGAATGTGATAAAGCTCTGATGTTTCTTTGTACATATCTAGTAGAGTGCTGTATGAATGGGTAAATGAGGACACAGATTATGTTGTAGTGTTTTGAGTATCTTGATAAGATAGAAAGGTGATATATAAGTACACTCCATTTACCATTTAATAATCCTCTACAGCATTTAAAAGCTTTTGGTTATGTCCAGTATGCTTGTCTTAGAATCTTTTGGGGGTTTTTCTGATGAACATCTACCCACTTGTCATACAATTTTCCTTCTTTTAAGCCATTTTGTAATGCTGCCTAGATAAAACAGACAACAAATTAATAAAGACAAATGGTCAAACCCTGCTTTGATCATGAATGGATTCACAGCACCAGTTTGAAAAGCATCATATTTATCACGGTGTATAAAAATGATCACAAAATAAAGGTTTGGAACCACTGAACTCATACAATGTCCACCAACTGGATCAAAAAATGCAATTTACGACATGCATTATTGTCAAATACACATTGGATTTAACTATCCAGTTCTGCGTTGTCAAGCCACTTGGATATTTGGTCTGACCAAATATTATTTCCTGGTACTGGGTTCAGTTTCTTTTTTTTAAGTCTCATTAAAGCAGTTTTTGATCTGGATTGTAAAAACTAACTAAAAAGATAATACAGTATATTAGTTTAACATGGGTTATATGATGACAAAATATTTATTTGTGTGATGCTCATCAATGCTTACCTCATCCAGTCAGACTTTCACACATTTTTGTGCTTGTTTAATAATGGCATATTTTGGAGAGCCAACAAGTTTTCATGCATTTGCATCATGTCAGTAATTGATTCGTTTTGACATTCACAGCACAATTTTGACTTTGTTCAAATATATGAAAGTCAGGGAGGAATTTCCATGACAGCTTGAAGTCCCTGCATGAAGAGCTCATACTGAATGTCTATTTAATGCAAGAAATTCAAAGATCACATAAGAAAAACATTAAAGTTGACATGTCCCGCTGAGATTGTACTTATGAGGATATGTGCTTTATGAGGCAAATGACCCTGCTGTTCCCATTTAATATGCAGCATATGTCCTCGACATTCTTATGAAATGGCCCTTTAAAAGTAATTTAGATGGGATCTTTTATCTTAAATTTCCAAGAATCAACAAGATGTGGAGCGTACATCTTTTACTCCTGACAAAACTTCTTCCACCACAGCATCAGTCTCCAAAAGGTCACAAACTCTGTTATTCTGTCCAGAACTTTGTTCCAACGAATTTCAAAATCAGATCAAATATCTATTACATTTTTCCTCAAATCCACCCAGAAAGAACCTCAAATGAATATGTATTGATAAATACAATCTTTACACACCTCAAAGAGATGAATGTGCTTTATTTTCTGTAAATACCACAACTGAGAATAAAGATAGCAAACTTTGCCAATTGAAAAATAATTGGCCCAACATGATATAAAGCTACAACATGTGCCATATCTTATGGAGATATTTTCTAACACTCAGTCTTTAAACTCTGTGGTTACAGTTCAAGAATAGACTGAACTTTAAAGCAGGCGAGCTCTTTGCTGCACTGCAATAAAGATCAATACAGAATTTAAACTGCAAAGTAGATTTACTTAGCTTGTGGCAGCTGTATATTTGTTTTTGGGACTTTTTAAACAGTTAACTTTCACATAAATATTATTTTTAGAGCTTTTTATGGACTCACTGTTAATTCCCTCCTTTCATCTCCTATAGATGTTGCTGTTTTGATTATTTTATTAGTGACTAACCACGACTCTGTCTACTAGGAACCTTTCACATGCTGGAAACTTGACTCAAAAGGCAACTTCAAATTTTATTGAGAAAATCATAAGTTTTCAAAATACAACACAACTTATGCAGACTCTTGGAGAACAATGTTTTCTTCAATGTTGCTGCTAAACTCTGCTTTCTTGTGTTTTCCTCAATCATAATGTGATACATGCAAAAAGTCATTTATTCATGTAAGATAATATGATGAGAAAAATCCTGTGTTGAACATTGATGTTTGTATTTGGAAGCAAAATAGTTGATTCTAAAAGACCAATTCTAAAGTAACAGTGTTAAATTAGATAACATAATTATGATTTAATATTTGAAATGATTCAGCACACTGAATAAGTTTTAAATAATGTATACAGCAAATAGAAACACAAAGAGTAATGACCATCGGAACAACTTTCACTCACCTAAATGCTGGCTGCAGATCCACAGCAGGAGGAGCCGGTAGTACTCCATATGTTTACTGCTGGAAGCGTACATGTGTTCGAGTAATGACTGCTGTGAGGGTGTGTAGAAGCCCAGCGGCAGGCGCAGTTAAAGATCCTTCTCTGATTGACTTCAGCACAAGCACTGCCTATATGTGATGAAGTAGGAGGGGACTGAGGGAGAAGGAGGAGGTCCACACTTTCGCAGCAGGCAGGGATACTTAATCTGTACTTCAAGGAAATATTTGGTTCAGCTGGACTTGCTGAAAGTTCATAATGAACCAATTTTTAGGCAGCCTGTCTGAACTGGCCTTTTCTATTGCATTTATTTTTTGTTTGTTTGTTTTTTTGTTTGTTTGTTTTTTGTTTGTTTGTTTGTTTTTTGTTGTTGTTTTTTACGGTGCCATAGATTTGAAGAAAATAAAACCTTGACAATGATGTGAAGGGGAAAAAAGTAGATTCCTTTTCCAATAAACCCACAAACCAAATTTTGTGAATTGGGTTAATAAAGCAAATGTTAACTTAGTTGTTACAGCAAAAACTACAACATGATGAAGTAATGCCTAAAATAAAAATAATATGCAAGACTTATTTTTATTCCTCATCAATGTGCGAAAAGAAGGAACTGAAAATACAGTCTGTCCATCTGTGTGGTGAGCATGATATCATGAAAAGTAAGTGAGATATCAACTTCCCTTTTGGGGTGTAGATGCATCGAGACTCATTGTTGCCACATCAAAATCCAAGATGGATGCTACCATATTTGTGTTTGAACAAGCCACCTCAAGTATTTACAGAAACAGTGCTTTCTACTTTGTAGGTTTTTTAAATATACAGGTGGTCATCGACTTACGGCGCCATCGACTTACGGTGTTCTGTACTTATGGCGCCGCCCCCAGTGACGTCATCACACGTCACTGGTTGCGTTGCCTTTTTTATGCAGCATTTTATATTTTTATTGTTTTTTTTTTTTTATCGTATTTTGTTAGCTAACTGCTTGGAAACACATTAAAACGGTGTTCTAAGTGCGCAGCTGTTGTTTTTACATTGAAAA
>JARVLU010000599.1:31228002-31240414 GCA_031762415.1 Simpsonichthys santanae | reverse complement strand
TCTCCTCCTACATGTCTCTGTGTGAGTGCAGCTACAGCGTGCACTCTCAGGACATGATTACCTGCAGTGTTCCCTCAATGTAGACTGAACTTGGCAAAAGGGCTTCTCCTACTCCTCTTCTGTTTCCTGGAATATCTTGCAAAAAGATCTGAAGATCTCGACCTTGACTTCTCTAAATGGCTTTAAACATCTGTTAAGTTCCTGTCAAGAACCAACACAGACATGTTCCTGTTTTTAGTTTTCTACACCACTTTATAATCTAGCTGTTTTTTTTTTTATTTTTTAAATACCATTTTTGTTTATTTGTTCTCAGTTTATATGGTTTTTTTGATTGTCTACTCTTGTCTTTGTTGTCTGCTGTTGTCCTCACTCTTTGTTAAAATACAGGTCTCTCTTGTAAATGAGTCCCCGAGGCTCAATGTGATTAACCTGCGTAAATAAAGGTTGAATGAAGTGTGACAGAACCCACTGGCGTGTTGACAAGCATTTCTCCTTCTACTTCCTTTTCTTCCGGCTGTTCCCTCTTCTTGGGTCCCTACAGCGAGTTATACTGAGACTGTTATACTGAGACTAACCTGGATAAATAAAGGTTAAATGAAAAAAAAAAGAAAAAAAAATGCTCCTCCATCCTTTTTGCTGCTTTGATAATGAGCTCTTCATGAGCTAAAGCTCATATTTGCAGGCATGTGAAACCCATTGTGAGTATTTTTAGGCTGAAGAATTCCAGGCAAAACAGGACAAGATGTGTTTACAGTTGTCCCTCACTTATCACGCAAGTTACGTTCCAGACACCTCCGCGATAGGTGAAAAACCGCAAAGTAGGATTATAGTAGTCAGATAGTAGTATACATACGTACAGTATATCTGTACTGTACAGTACTGAAAAAATGTATATGGGTACTCACCAGTGAAGATACTACTACAACTTGAAGGATGAGATCAGCTTCAGGACTATTTGCAACTTGAGCTTTATAGATTGTTTCTGACTTTGTGTTGCAAAACTATTTTTTAACACATCGGTTTCTCCGCTTGTGTTTGCTCCCTCCATTGCTGTTCTTTGAATTTCAGCAGAAAGCAGCGGCCGGAAGCACTGTTGGCTTCTGGGCCTTGTAGTTCTTTTGACTTGCTTACAGTAAAGGGTTACTGATTGAAAACTACAAAATGGTGGCGCCTGTCCAAAGTATTGTTTTTTGTCCTTTCGGTTGGTTCCAGCTGCCGTTGACTTTTATCTTGTATCATCCCAATGACTTGAATAATGTCAGAGTTGACAATTGTGTGTCGATTACAATCTTATGTTAAAAACCCGCAAAAGAGTGAGTCTGTGAAAGTCGAACTTCGAAGTATCGAGGGACTACTGTACATCGGTTTCATGTTAGCATTAGGTATGGTTTGTTAAAAAGCAACAACAAAAGTCATCTTGTAGAAGGTCTCAGGTCTCCTGCATGCAATCACTCTTCAATAACAATTGCGGCAATCTGTTATATTGGTTCCCTGACTCACCCGCCCCATCCCTCCTCAATTTGTATTTTTTATTATAATCTGGTGTGCATGCACAGGTCTATCTGATGAATGTCCATCTCAGCTTATAGTGCAAATGTTCTATTCAATTCAGTTTATCTATATAGCACCAAGTCACGACAGAAGTCGTCTCAGGACACTAAACAGAAACATTCATATATAAAAACAATAATTTAACATTATTTATCTGAGGAGCAGACTGCTTTGAATTGAACTCCACCACAGAACTCTTGAGCAAACATGAAAGCAACAGTGGAAAGAATAACTAAATATATATATTGTGCTTTCTAAAAATAATTTAATTCAAGATTGTTTTACTTGTTCTGACAGCTGGGAGGCTAGCTAAAAGCTAAAAGTAGCAAAACACTAGTTAAAAGCTAAAAATACAATATTTTTGAAAGAACTGAATAAATCATATTATGTCTCTATGAGGAATATACTTGTAAATAGACCCAAGTATAAGAAAATGTATAAAAGTTACAAAAACAAAAGTCACCGTAGGACCCTTTGCCTAAATGAGCTGATTCTTTTTGTAAGGGGTCATCACAGCGAGTCCGCTCCATCTCACTCTGTTCTCTGTCCTCACTCCAACTACCACCATGTCCTCTCTAATCTTTCTTGTCCTTCATCTTTGCAGAAAGAGTTCTATTGTAAAGAAAACATATACATGAAAAAAAAATGGAAAAAAGTGTGAACATAAATAAGCATTCACAATATGAACAAATATAATTTTCATGCTGTTTTTAGCATTATTATTTCACACGTTAATTTTCCACTTCTTTTCTCCCACTCAGACACTGGTACCTCCATCGGCTCCTCAACCACTGGCGGACATCGCTCTCACTGGTGCAGTGTTGCCTATTGGGAGCAGCGGACCCGTGTGGGTCGCCTTTACCCAGCCCACGAGCCCTCGCTCAGCATCTTCTATGACCTACCTCAGGGCACTGGCCTCTGCCTCAGCCAGCTCCACGCCAACGCCTACCACAGGTGCCGCGATGACCCTGGCAGCCGCGGCACCGTGGACCTCCACAGATATCACAGCCATGGGGGCGGAGGGAACAGCAGCAGCAGTGTGCAACAGATTCGCAGTAAAATTGGTCACGGCATCGTGCTGAGTCGTGAGCCGGACGGAGTGTGGGTGTACAACCGAAGCCAGAACCCAGTGTTTGTGCACTCGCCCACTCTGGACCCACCTGGAGCTCGTGGGCTGAGTGTGAAGAGGGTGATGTCGGGCTTCTCCCTCAAAGTGTTTGATTATGAGTGCTCAAAGTGGATGACGGAGCACGGTGTGAAGCCTGACATTGAGGAGGGGCCCTGGGACCCCCACAGTGTCCAGATCAGTTTTGCTAAAGGGTGGGGCCCCTGTTACTCCAGACAGTTCATCACCTCCTGCCCCTGCTGGCTGGAGGTGCTCCTCAACAACCACAGATAGCACACAGACTCGCAGTCTGGACTCAGCATCCTAACTGTAATCTACCTAGATTTAATATAAATTTATATATTATATAAAAATATATATTTTACATGTAAATACTTGTCATTTTTACAATGCAATTATTTATGTATAGTGTAATGTGTATAAAAACATAAAAAGGAACAAGAAAATGCACTTTGACTCTATACATCATTGCAGATTTTCGATGTCTTTGCAAATGTAAACTTTAAGAGAAACAAAAACTTGGTTAATGTTCTCGTTTGTTCTCAATTCCAACAAAATATATGCCACACACACATTTTGAATAAAATATTTGTATTAAATTAACCTTTTCTGGTGGTTCTGAGTGCTAACATCTGATGTTCTATTTGATTATAAATTTATAAGTTGCTTCCAGTGACCATATTTTTTGTATTGTTTTTTTTAAAGTCTTGATTAAAAGTTGATTTTTAACATTTAAAAAATGTAGAAACAATTAAAATCCTTTAAAAAAGATCAGGTTTGCAGACTTGACTAAGAAAAAATAGGTTATTAAATCTTTAAATCTTATTAAATAAAATTGCAAGACCTTCAGAAAACCAAAATAAATACTATTACTCAAGAACATTTAAAAAACGTATCAAGTAAATCTTGTCAACAGGATTTTATTTTTTTTTATATTAAAAAAAAAAAACACCCTGATGCATGCTCAAAAAAACAGTTTTGCACTGTTGATATAAAAATACTTAAGCAAGAATATTCTAATTATTTATTACCAAGCTTTTCCTTACAATTTAAAAAAGCCGTATAATTTTTTTTCCTCTGAGCAAACATTTTCAGACATAATTCATATTGTTTTATACTGATCAGTCTTTTTTTTTTTTTTTTTTTTTGTAAAACTGACTGACTCACCCATTTACAAAGTATTTGTTGGCCAAGGTCAATTAACAATGGTGGCCATCTTTAATTTTATTTATTCTGAAAGTTAATAAGCTGTAAACACGTGCATTGAAAACTTTAGGAACGTTTCCCTAGAATTTGTTCAGCAGTTTATGAGACATTTTGCTAACATACATGGTTGACAATCTGGTAATGCCAAAACTATGAGTAAAGGTCTTGCCGTGCCTGATGTGTAGTGCTGATGGCTCTGAGATATTAACAACCAATTTTAGCTAAATATCAGTCCAATTGACTGAATTATAGTTGTTTTTGTGTTTTCTAAGGTCGAATGGCTATGGCAGCCATCTTGAATTGGGTTTACTCCAAAAGTATATAATTTATAGATGAGTTTTGTAAAAAAAAAATTGTGTAGCGGTCCATGAGATATTTTGCTAACAGACATAATAAGCATACAGTAGTATTGCCTATTCCCTTTCAACAGCAAGCTATAATTAAGTTTGTTTTTATATGATGGGCGAAATGATTTCTGTGCTGTAAAAGTGGGACGCACAGCGTGACTCAGGGTGACTCAGGATGAACGCTATCAAAGTGATTCCAATAAACAGCAAGACGTCTCACAAATTAAGACGTTTGAAAGCAGGCAAGGACACGAGAAGTGACGCTACAGGACGAGGAGCTCTGGAGATGCAATTAAAATCTCTGGAAAGTTGGTAAGTGAGCTGGGATTTATTTCTTTACAGCATTAAGTTCAAGAGCAGACTTGTTTGATTCAGCCTGCAAAAGCTTCATTATGCCCACACTAAATGGGCTCAAACTTTATAATTAAGCCTTAACTATCAGCTCGGCATGAAACGTAGCAGCACTGGAAAACGGTGACAAACGGTGCCGGTGGTTAAAGAAAATAAAAGTGCATAGTTGAGAGATTACACAATAAAACCACAGCGTGGCGCTCAGGCCCAAACCAGCTTGGGTAGAAGAGCGCTTTGTGTTTATAGCTTAATGGCATCCTGACAACCCAACTATTTGTGGAAACTTACATTTAAGTAGGAACAAAGAGATGAAAATGGTAATGCCAGCAGTGGAAGGCAGTAAAATACAACAACCTGAGTTTAAGAAGAGAAGTGACAGCGAGAGCTTACGGAGTTCAGACATTTTCATTTTGACCCAGAACTTCTGCTGAAACCTGCAATTAGCCTGGAAAGCAAAGAGAATTTGATTACAAAGTCGCGGCCTCCTAGAGACGCCAAATTAAGCAGTGCAGGGTTCAAAAATCTCTCCAGAGCTGCAGTCGAACCTTAAAATAGAGACTCGCTGCACCGTGCCTGCACAAAAAGTGACGTTTGTTTACTGAGACAACATTTTAGATTTAAACTCTGGTTTGTGCAAGTTGATAAAAGGTTTTCTAAAAGGTTCTGGGCATACCCAAATACCCCCTACAGGAAAAAAAAAAAAATCCCAATGTATATTTCAGTCAAGACTCCTCTTTGCTTTTCCAGGCAAAGTGTGGGATTTGTGGTTTGGATTCAGTGAAAGGATCCAGAGGAGGGGCTGGGGTGGGAGAGTTGCTGCTGGCAGGACTTGTTCAGAAACCCACCATGTTTATTTTCCATTCCAATTTTTTTCTTTCTCATCTGAGAACACTCTAGCCCATTTTTCTGTCCTAATTGTTTTGCTTTGTTCGGATTTACTGTCATGAAGGCAATGAAATGGATCCCAGGCAGTGGAAGCAGCGGAGGAGGCTTTTTGGCCTCTGCCTTCAGAGCTGGTGGGGGGGGGTGCTGACCTCACGTTGAACTGAAGGAAGACTGGTTAATTTTGCCACAGCGTTGTGAGCTCCACCTCGTCACTGTATAATTATCCCTGCACAGACTATAATGCTATAATTACCCCAACGAGAACGAGGCATATTTAATTGATGGAACAGTTTCTGTTTTTGCTACATTTAAGATGAATGGTTGCGTTAAAAGACCATTTCAAGATGTTTACTTCTTAATAAAGGCCTTTTATTTGTACTTTAAGTAAAACCATTATTAATATGGTGGTGGTGGTGGTGGTGGTAGGGGGGATCTGCAAGTTAAAAATGCCATATCATGCTTTTAAGATTTATTTTCTTCAGTGTTATGCAGTGTTTGTGCAACTTAACAAATGTGTTTCTGGTGCAGATATTTCACATTTTCTCTTCCTCTAGTTCCTTCTTCAATAATATTGTTTGAACTTTGAACTGTAACAAAAGCTTTAGCCATCATTTCTGCTTTCACCTTATTCTAAATTGCAGCTACTTCCCCATCGTATCCAAATTCTTGTCTTATCAATATTCATGCTTTACTAATTTCGTTTTCTCTTTCCACTGAACAACAAAATCCCCTCTAAAATTCGTTTTTATTTTTTATTTTGGTTTGTTCTTCTTACAATGCTTTGCATTATTTTTTTATATTCAGTTAAATTCAATTTAGTTTATTTATATAGCACCAAGTAACAACAGAAGTCGTCTCAGGGCAATAAACAGAAACATTTATATATATATATATATATAAATAATAATTTAACACTTTTTATCTGAGGAGCAGACTGCTTTGAATTTAACTCCATCACAGAACTCTCATCTTGATCAACATGAAGGCGACAGTGGAAAAGAAAAACTCCCTCATGAGGAAGAAACCTTTAGCAGAAACCTTTAGCAGAACCAGGCTCAGGACAAGCAGCCATCTGCTTTGACTGGCTGGGTTTGAGAAGAACAGATACACAATGGCAGGTCGATAAGCACATGTTAAGATATAAATACTATCAAATGAAATCTATTTTTCATTCATCCTTTATTTATACAGGTTAGTTCTCATTGAGCCTCAGGGACTCGTTTACAAGAGACCTGTTACATACAGCATACTGAGTAAATGAAAAAAAGAGAGCATGAGGGTGGAGGAAGTAAAAAAAAAAAACATCATGTCACCATGTCCTGGCTGGGGCACAGGGTAAAAGATGAAAAAAAAAAAAAAAGCCCTCACAACATAAACAGCAACATACAATGACATCATAATACATGTATTCATAGAAGGACAACAAACGTGGTGAGTTGTCCATGGACACTTCAGAAAGTTCCAAAGTTCTGATAAGATGATACAGTGTCTGTCAGCGGCACAGTTCTTATAAGGCCACAGATGCCCTCAGAGGGGCAGGCAGAGCTTCTTAGTTTATGTATCCTCCAGGAGCAATTTGAGATAAGTTGTCCTATCCAAGGCCAGTGAGGAGGCCAAATTCAGATAAACAACAATTGTTTTTTGCAGGTAGACTCTACTGACATGTCTGCCTTCAGTTCTCCTGGTACACTCAATGGTGAATCCAAACAGCCAGATCTGTGGACATTCTGCCAGTCCATGCTTGTTGGCTTTGTCCAAGGTTGATTCCTTCATGTCGACGAATCCTAGGAGCTGCAAGTGGCCCACGATTCTCAGAAATTGTGTCCAGTTCATGGTTTGGCTCGCAGAGCACATTAGTCTAAGAGGTCGAAGCATGGAGTAATCCTTCATAAAAGGCTGGCAACTTTAATAT
Organism: Simpsonichthys santanae; assembly: GCA_031762415.1. Classification (NCBI taxonomy): domain Eukaryota; kingdom Metazoa; phylum Chordata; class Actinopteri; order Cyprinodontiformes; family Rivulidae; genus Simpsonichthys; species Simpsonichthys santanae. The sequence goes on along the minus strand of JARVLU010000599.1, from coordinate 31,233,036 downwards.
TGACAGAACTGTTGCTGACATCTTCCTTAATAGAGATAACCTAGATACCCGCCGATTCCAAAAAGCAGAAACGCTGTTATCATAAATCTAATTATGTATGTGTCTTCTACATCCTCAACAGACAGAATAGACAGGCACATAATCTTGCAAACACCCCAGGAATCCATGACATGTTCAGCTGCATGTGTCCCTTCAGGGCATGAGGGTTCTCCTGCACCCTGTCTTCTGCTAGAAAAAAATATTAGTTGCATTGAAAGACCAGCTGACCAGATCCATAACAAATTTTGATTCAGAAGATGTGTAAAGAGATGTTTTGATGAGGTTCACAGGACAAGAGAGCAATATTTGAAACTAATTCAATTTCAACCATTCATTTAAGGAAATAGGTCAATTGTCCTCCAGTAGTCTAAGCCTATAGCAGCATAACAAGCCAACCCTAACTATAGGATTTATCAAACAGGAAAGTCTTAATCCCAGTCTTCAAACTGGACAATGTGTCAACCTCACGGACAGAAACTGGAAGTTGGTTCCACAAGAGAGGAGCCTGATAACTGAAAGATCTTCCTCACATTCTGTTTTTGGAAACTCTAGGAACCACAAGTAAACCTGAAGCCTGAGAGTGAAGTGCTCTGTTAGGAAAATATGGAACAATAAGATATGTAATATAAGATGGAACTAAGTTGTTGAGGGCTTTGTAGGTTAGAAGAAAGATATTGAATTCAATTCTGGATTTGAAAGTATGTATTATTACTGATTCTGAGTATTATTAATTATTATTATTATTATTATTATTGAGTATTATTGATCATAGTATTATTATTGATTCTGAGTATTATTTATTTTTATATATTTAAAATATTTATTTCTATTCCTTTGTCCACCATGGAAAATATTTTTCTTATTGTTACTTGCTTTCTTCTTTATGGACTTGTTTGTTGCTTCTACAGTAGATGAAAAAAATTAACATGTTTGATCAATATCCATTTCTTAAAAATCTTTCATGAAACTCTTGGCATTTCACTGTAAAATGATCAATCAACTTTTTCTCCTGGTGTTCCAGTCTTCCCATCTCCCCCAAATGTCTCGTTAACATGCTCCCACGTTTCAGCCTTTACTCCAAAAATCCTCTCTGCTCCTTTCGCAAAAAAAAAAAATATTTTTTTTTTGTTGAACTTGGTCTGCACAGTTATCACATAAGCAATGAGCAACATGATCTTTTCCACTGTGGCTTCTGAATTTGTCTGTTCCGCCTGTCTTTGATTTGCTGTTACCACTTGTTGAACTTACAGTTTCTGCTCTAACTTTCTGTCCTTGTACCTTTTCAACAGCTTCTGCATTACTGATATTGTTGACTGCTCCTATGTGCTGGATTTCTGCCTTCTTTCTAACTTCACAGCCCCCATTCGTCATCCTGCATCGTCCTCCACAATTACACTATTCTTATATATTTTCTGCACATTCTTCATACTTATGATCCCCTCCCACACCTCGGGCACCTTTGCTGTCCTCTGCACACTGCAGCTGTGTGTCCATGTCATTGACATTTGTACCATCTGACAGGAGGAGGGATGTAGGGGCTAACTGGAGAACAAACAAAAACTTTTTTATCTTTCTGGAAGTTATTCACTTTAAATTCCAACATTATCAACCTACTTTGAATTCATTCTCCATAAACATTTCTTAATAATCTGTAATAATATAATAATAATAATAATAATAATAATACTCTTGTTCAGTTTCTTGAAGTCCTCATCTTGTGAGAGCCCTTTAATTGTGCCCATTGTTATTTTATTTTCTCCAGTAGGTTTCCTCTCTCGCACGTTCTTTTGACAGGTGTTTTCAACTGTAATGACTTTATTTTTCTGCTCTTCAGTTTTTACAGTAACAAACATATTACCATCCCTATGGATTTTTCAAAAAAGTACCTCTCCTTCTTTCTTTTTTTGTTTTCTTGACACCACTCTTGGGCTTGACTGTATAATTTCAGCCTCGCTAAATTTTAGCATTACTGTATAATGAATTCTTCTCTCAACATCTTTCTGCAAACTATACAGCACTTCCCTCATTTGAATTGATTTCTTCTAAACTGCATTTCGAATTTTCCACCCAACTTTTCTCTTATCATTTATATCTTACCTTTCCTCTCCCTCATCCATTCACCTGAGACCGTTCATTATTGTCCATGTCCTCATGTTCATCAACCTGCGTCACCATCCCAGTCCAGTCACAAAGACGCCTTATGCTCAGAAAGTTTGTCCACCTCAGAACCCTGTTCCAATCTCTGCTGGAGGGTAGTGACCAGAGACTGGCAAGATATAAACTGAGGGAGGGAGGAAAATGGAAGCACCTGGAATAATTGCTGATTAGTGGCAGGTGTGGTAGACTACCTGGAAAAACACTGAAGATGCTGACTGAGGGTGAATGAGAAATGACATCAGAAAACATGAACACAAGGATGAATCTAACGCTCACGAACAAAATGTGCAAAGAACCTAAAAAAAAAAAAATAAATAAAAAAAATAACATTGAAATTTTTTTTCTAAATTAAACTGTTGCATTTCTTGTATTTAGAAGCCGTTTGCAGGCAGGACTCAGAGAACTCAGGATTGAAAGTAAAATACAGTATAATCTTAAACTGACGTGCAGCAAACACATGAACTCAGGGGAGACACGGAGGGAGACAGAACCAGGACACATACAGGATACAATGCCCAGACAAAGAAGAACACAGAGACGCACCTCTAAACAGATGTCAACAAGGAGATAAACACAAACACCTGGGAGAGACAACAGGTGGAGGAGGTGGAGCTGATTACGTGAGGGAGAAACAAAGAGGAGAGCAGGAACAGACCACAAGAGGGAGACACACAAGGAACACAATCCTCACTAAAACAAAACACACAGGTATGACACCCTTCAAGTTTTACATACCGTAAATAACTTTTCACCACTGAATGTCATTATTGTACTTAGAACCACTTTTTTAAATTTAATTTGGTAGAAAAGGTGTTGTTGATCTTACAAGTAGGAAGGAAGGAGTCTGAGAGGGAGACTTAAAGAGCAGACAAGTAAGTTTTCAGGTGAGGATTTCAATGGCAGGTCAAAGGTTAGAAGACTGATATTAGTTCACTAAGAGATCTTCAGTGGGCTGAACAGGGGAGAAGTTTCAAGGAGCGACACAATCAAGTCACAATCGAGAAAGTCTGCAAGGACAAAACTGGTAAACGCAGCCATCCATCATCGTTATCTGCTTCTTCCTTTCTGGGTCACAGGGCTGTCATGGAAAAAAAAAAAGAGATTCCCAGAACAAACCAAAGCTTTGGAGATCCGTCCAACAATTCACAGAACATGCAGTTGTTCTCAGTGCTCTCATCCATGTGAAACCCTGACCTGCTCTGACTCTCTGGACCAGACACATTAGTTTTATAGAGTAATCTTCCAGCTCAGGCCTCAGCTCCTCCATGTCCAAGAGCTGTCAACGAAAGGTCCACTTGCAGACAGGAAGGAGTGGATCTGAGTCATGGACTCTGCCTGAGACACGTCACCACATCAACCAACCAGTTCTTTCTGTTCCTCACAGACTGGTCACAGTAAGAATGATTATATGGGACCATTAATATACATCACAACATGAGCAGGACATAGCAGAACGTTCCCACAGGAGAGGTGTTGATCATAATGAGTGCAAATAATACACATTACACTGACGGGGGTCACTGGTGCCCATGTCCAGCAGTCACTGTGTGAGAGGCAGGGGACACTCTGGACAGGTCTCCAGTCCATCACAGGGACACATGACAAACGAGACAATTTAGATTTACCAATTAGCCTAAAATGCATGTTTTTGGTCTGTGGGATGAAACTGGAGAAAACCCACACATGCACAGAGAGGACATGCAAACTCTACCAAGAACGGCCCCCAGCCTGGATTTGATCCTACAACCATCTCGGTGAGAGCTGTACCAACTGTGCCACTGGTAAATGTAAATAATCAGATAAAATGAAATAAAAATCTCCTAGAGGCCATGGGCTCCACAAAGACTTTAATATCTGGTGAGAATCAAGTGTTCCAGCTTGTCCTTGAATTGTTTGAGTTCCTGCAATATCTTATTAGGATTGTGACAGTTTGTAAAACATAACCAGCTTTAAATGAGTACAACATATTTTATTGTTTCTAACACATTTGTATATTTGTGTGCTTTTTTTTTAAAGCACCAGCAGACATTTAATTTAAATCAGGCGTGTGTGTTTTCATACAGTAGATTTTGTCAGATGATGATCAGCACCAAATCATCTTGGACGACAGAAACCTGAAGGCAGCATGAAAGAAAGATTCTCCACACTCTTTTCTCACATCACCATCATCATTTTCTCGACAGTGTTTTGTCACATCTCTGCTCGGAGTGAGCAAGGATCGATAACGCTGTCGTTAGTGAAACCTCGTGTGTGTGTAACCGCAGACAGCTCCGACATCAACTCGCTGCTTCGTGGCTGAGTTCACGTCAGCTGTGATTATTTTCATCGTCACAACCAAACAGTCATGACAGCCACGTCTGAAGCAGCCTCGAACTCGTTCTAAACCATCCTTAACAACTATCTGTCAGCCCAGTGGGGAAACATTTTAGGTTTGAACTGGACACGTGGTTTTCATTTTCCATAGATTTGCAAGAGTAAATGTTGATATGACACTTGTAGCTTGTGACTGTAATCGATATGTGATAAACTGTATTGTTGCTGTTTTTAAAAAAAAAATCACATCAAACTCATGCTCTCCCTCAAACATGATCACAACCAACAACACACAAGCACATGTATCTATTCAGAGGTGCCTGATATTTTAAACTGCTTATATATATATATATATGCACATACAAACATATAGGCACATACACATAGGCACATACATATATACAGTACATATATGTGGGGAGTGGTGGCACAGAGGTTAGAGAATGCAAGCTTGTGATCTGAAGGTCAACGGATATTGAAAGACTATTGAAATATTATTGAAAGACTATTGAAAGATTATTGAAA
>JARVLU010000599.1:31146015-31157335 GCA_031762415.1 Simpsonichthys santanae | reverse complement strand
GTTTCGGTTTCGAATTGCGCCCGTATTCGCGGACTTACGGCTCCATGTGCGTTCGGCTCCGACCTACGGCAGAATTGGCCTACGAACGGTCCTTAGGTCCGGAACCCGTTTGTATCTCGGGGACCACCTGTATTTGAAAAGAGGCCAGTGGCCTGATGATACTGATGGCTGTAGGAAGGAAGGATCTGTTGTAAAGGTCTATCCCACTGTGGATCCAAAGAAATGGGCTGCAGATGCCGTCCGATCTATCCAACCAGACTCGGCTGACCTCTCGGTTCCTCCCGGCTGAACTCCTCCCAGAATGATGATCACTCTTTCCAGCAGATTGCCAAGCACCTCGTCGCTGCAGACAGCCGGCCGGGGGACAATCCCGGTCCTTCTGCTGTCACAAGCCATGCTTTCTGTCAATTCCAGGATCTTAGTAGTCAGGCACTCGAACACAGCTGGCAGGTAGACTAGAATGCATCCTTGGTGCCTCCTTTTCAACTCATTTGAAGTTTGGGGCTGTAGTTGAGATATTATTTGAACTTTTGAGATGTTAATCAGCTGCTCCTGGTTGTAGAAAACCACTTTATTGTTATGGTTACACATCATCTGTAAACTAAGAGGCTCTCAGGGTTCTGCTTAAAAATAAACTCTAAAACTGTCATTTAACCAATAAACACAAAGTTTCTCACTTGACTCACCTGATATGTAAAAACGTAATGTCCCACAAAGACTTTCACTGATCAAATGTGTTATTTATTAAATATTCTTATTGTATAGGATGACTAATGGATTCAATTTAATATTGACTGTTTTATAAATGTCTCAGATAATCCAGCAAAATCTGAAAAAATAAAATAATAATCCATCCATTCATTCATTATCTTCCACTTGTTCTGAAGTTGGTTCACGGGCGCAGCAGCTTGAGCAGGGAGGTACAGACATCTCAGCCACCTCTTCTAACTCTTCTGGGAGGATTCCAAGATGTTCCCAGGTCAACAGAGCTACATAATGTATAGTCTATCCAGCATGTCATGGGTCTTCCCCAGGGTCTCCTCCCAGTAAGACATGCCCAAACCACCTCAACTGGCTCCTCTCGATGTGGAGGAGCAGTGGTTCTACTCTGAGTCTGTCCCAAATGACTGAACTTCTCACCCTGTCTCTAAGGGAGAGTTCAGCCACCCTGCAGAGGAAACTCATTTCAACCTCCTGTATCAATGATGTCACTCTTTCGGTCACTACCCAGAGCTTGTGACCATAGGTGAGGGTAGGAACTAAACTAACCAGTAAACAGAGAGCTTTGCCTTACAGCTCAGCTCTCTCTTCACCACAACGGACCGGTACAGAGTCTGCAATACTGCAAATGCTGCACCAGTCCATCTGTCAATCTCACGCTCCATTCTTCCATAAAATAATAATAAAAAATAAAAACAGCCTTCACAGCTTCTTAGAGGCCCACAGCAGGAAACTGGTTCATTCTGAGTGGATTTAGGTTTACAGTTATTTTTCAGCTGTAAAATTATGTAGGAGCATTTAAAAATCAGGTCACATGGAAAGATTTGGACTTAATAAGAACCCTGGAGGGCAGCACGGTGGCACAACTGGTGGAACTGCTGCTTCTCAGTGAGGAGATTGCTGGTTCAAATCCCAGTCCGGGGGCCTTTCTGGGTGGAGTTTGTATGTTCTCTTTGTGCATGCGTGGGTTTTCTCCAGTTTCCTCCCACAGAACAAAAACATGCATGTTAGATTGATTGGTAACTCTCACATTGTCTGTAGGTGTGAGTGAGAGAGTGACTGGTTGTTTGTCTCGTTGGTCTCTATGTGTCTCTGTGATGGACTGGAGACCTGTCCAGGGTGTCCCCCGCTCCTCACACAACAGCTGGACATGAGCACTGGCGACCCCGGTGACCCAAAATGGCAGAAGCGGGTAAAGATAATGGATGGATGGATGGATGGATGAACCTGGACCTATAAATTTAATAGACTGGCAGAATGAATGCAAATGTGTCTGTGAATAAATTTGGGTTGTGATTAAATGTGGCAGTCAGCAGTTTCCTCCAAAGCCTCTAGGTGTTGCTAAAGGACCAAAACCTGCAGAAAGGAGCGGCCCTGCAGCTGTGAAGGTGCTGTGTACTGTGCACGTTTCCATGCTCACTTCATGCTTCATCGCTCAACTAAGATGAGTGAAGCAGCCTTGAAAAATGTGCACCCCATTTCTTTATACGTGTGCACTTTTTGTAGTCCTGCTTTGGTGGTTGCTGTGGTTACTCCTCTGTTGCACTATTTCTGCACAACCAATATTCAATCGTTCTGAAAACCTAAAGCTGTCAAGGTGTCATTTAAACATTTCACTCTATGATTTCAGAGTAATTGTTTTCAGGATACTTGACATGAAGATTGAAGCTAAAGCCCTCCAGAGTCTGACCAACGACACAGATCAAACTTCCAGCATGGGAAATGTGAGACTTGAGCACTTTTATCGTCTGCCTGATTTTCTTTTGCTTTACTGCTGAAACTTTTACAAACTTTAAAGTTTCTTAAAGTTTTTAAAGATGAATCTTCTGAAGTGTTGCTGGATAAAACTTTTAAAGTACCTTTATTAATGATCTTTTATTGATTAATGAATACTTATGTTTGTAAACACTTTGTTTATATCATGAAAAATTGTGCCATTGGGGTGCTGCATGTTGAAGCAGCTCTGTTACTTTCATTCTGAGATTTTGCTTTTGGAAACTTTAATTCCTCTTTTTCTGGCTGTAAATCACATTTTTTTGGATGATTGTTTCCTCTGGTATCTGATGCTGTGCAGCTGGAAGGATTTTTACTGAAACTTTTTTAGTTTTGGACATTTGTTATGATGCGTAACCATGGCAACAAGGACGTTTTCTACAACCAACATCAGCTGATTAACATCTCAAAGCTCAAATAATATCTCAACTACAGCCCCCAAATCTCAAATGAGTTGAAATGATGTTCTGTGATGCATTCTCATCTACCTGCCAGCTGTGCATGAGTTCCTGACCACTGAGATCCTGGAACTAGCAGGAAACACAGTTCATGACAGCGGAAGGATGGGATTGTCTTGAGTCTGGGTGTACGGGTCATATGGCATCTGCAGCCATTTTCTTAGGATCCACTGTGGGATGGACCTTTACATGAGATCCTTCCTGCCTACAGCCATCAGTATCTATAACATCTCTTCATGAAATGAGGACAACGAGTTACAACAACATTTAATTTCCCTTTGGGATTAATAGGTTTTTTTTTTAATTGAAGTTTTAAAGTTTGACAGCTTATTGAAGATTTCAGGTGTTCACAGCCTCATTAATAACTGCATTATTGCTTATTACTTATACCTTATTAATAAGGTAGTCTTATCATAAAGTGATGCTCTTTAATCTACATGTTGAGGAAACCTGAACATTTACTGGAACTGAGGCGTGAAATAATGATGTCTTCTGGCCAACATGTTAGTTGCTATGATTTGAGATGTGTTTGAAATGTTTAATTTTTTTATTTGACTTTGGATTTAAAAAGCTGTAAGGTTTCTTATCAGTGAAAGGTTAATTTGTTTTCATGACTGAAAGGACAATGTCCTGCAGTGAAGTGTGAAACTATTGTCATGTTACTGCACATGTGAAGCCTGTCTGACATGTGGCTTTTGTGTCTACGGGATCACCATGGCGACCAGAGAGCAAAGTGGACCTACAGGTCTCCATCTCTGTCCTACAGGGACACAGCTGAAAACATACAGTTCCTGCAGCAGTGGACTTCATTCCTGCTCACCCACTGTCAGCAGGTAAGATTTCCGATTCTTTTGTTTTGAATCAGAAAAAGCGTATTTCTCAGTGTTTTCACCAATAATCATAAAAACATTCATCTTTGTGAAATTAAAGCACAGTTCACTGTACATCTCTGCAGCCCTGATCAGTGGAATCATCTTAAAACTGCTTCTTCCAGTCTGATCTGTTTTGTTGATCTTCTCTAGCTGAAGAAAAGATTAAAACGGTGCAGGCGCTCTCATAAGTCTGACGACGCAGCCAAGAAGAGGAACCGAACCTCGGCAGCCCATCTCTACCAACCTGCTGTGGCGCTGCCTGTTTGGGAGTCCACCACCTCTGGACCCCCTGTGGAGGATCAGAACATCAACAATAGAGAGGTTTGTATTATTAACACAACTCAATGTTTTTAATGTTTAAACAAAACTTGTATGCATGCAGATTTTTTTCACAGTTATAAACTTTAAAACAGAATAAGGATGTGTTACGTTTGTTTAAAGTTTTTTTTTTTTTTTTTTAGATTTGTTGGACATGTTTGAAAGATGAATTTTATTGACAAAAGTTTGTTCTGCGGTTAAAACACTTTTTTTTTAGATCAGTAAAAGGGTAATTTATTTTCTGGATAAAAAGCATAATGTTCTGAAGTGAAATGTTAAAATGATGTTTGTACTATTTACTATACATGTAAACATGTCTAATAAGTGTATTTTTTTAATGTGCCTGACTATCTTCACAACAACCAGGATATAAGGAGGACCTCAGCCCCCCAATCTCCAAAGCAGCACCCATGTACCCGTGAAGAGGAGGTAGTCCAACTTATCTGATTCTTTTTTGTAAAACAGAAAGTTTATCACAGTGTGGTGACAAAACCAGACATCGTTGTAAAATGGAGGTTATTTCCAGATGTTTAAAAAAGTTTTAGGACCCAGTTTAGTGTACGTCTCTGCAGCCCTGATCAGTGGAATCATCTTGAAAAGAGTTTCTTCCTGTCTGATCTGTGCTGTTGATCTTCTCCAGGTGAGTAAATGTCTAAACAAGAGTTGTTGGTCTTTAAAGTCTGATGACACGCTCAAGAAGAGAAAATGCAAGACAAAACATCTGTACCAACCTGCTGTGGAGCTGCCAGTTTTGGGGCACTCCACCTCTGGACCCCCTGTGGAGGATCAGAAGTTCTGTGATGAAGTGGTATGTACTTTGTAAATAAAGAATATCTGATTCTTATTTTGTAAAAATGGTTTATCACAGTGTTGGAACCAATATTGACCAACCAGACACCTTTGTAAAATGGAAACACATTTCAGACGTTTAAAAAAAAAAAAAAAAAAATTATTTTTATTATTAATTTTTGATTTTGGACTCCTCTGCTGTGTTGTTGATCTCCTCCAGGTGAATAAAACATCTAAAAAGCTACATTGTGCTCCAAACTCCACAAAGCCACCTAAAAAACAGCAGTGCACCAGAGCAGACTGTCCCTCATCAGCCGTCCTCAACTCTTCGTCGTCCAGTAAACAGACTTAATTGAAGACTGTTCATTAAATTATTGAATGTGTCAATCTATGTGTTCACTGGAGGCCAAACAAAAGATTAAAAAAATATTTAAAAAAAATGTGTCATGAAATAATATCAAATATCAATAATATCAAATATTGTATTATACATGTGTAGTGTATTGTATTAATTAGAAAAATAGAAAGTTATTCATTTTGTTCTGTTACTGTAAGACTATTATTGTTTGAACTGATTGTTTGAAAAAAAGGGGCAGAAATAATAAGATTTTTTCTTCTTTCTGCTACCTTTCATTTTTTTATACTCTGTACGTTATTGTTCATGGGATTGTTTTGTATTGTTTTTTTTTTTTTTAATGAACAAATAAACTAAACTAAACTAAACTAAGTACGGAAAGCAAATTGGGACAATCTTCTCTCAGAGAAAAAGTATCTTTTGAGCTAATTAGTTAAATTAGACTCAACTTGGAGTATTTACTTGATTTTTTTTGTCTCTTATTTCCTTAATTTAAAAAAATCTGCTCATTTTGACAGTCAACAAATAACAAAAAATATTAAATGCAACATAAACAAAAATAAATTTCATTTTTTAGAGTGTTAAACTCCTCTGCTCAGAATTTTCACATGCAGCGGTAAAGTTTATTGTGAATTTAAGATGGAGATTGTTTTTTCAAAACCTAAAGAACTTGTACGGCTCATGTTTTAATCAGAATATACAGTATTTGCAATAAGTAATTTCTATAAAAGGTTAAGACTTTCTTCTCAGACTGTCATTTGTTGTCCTGCAGGCGACAGACTGCAGAGGAGCGAGAGGCCGAGAGGCAGCAGGCCAACCGGCTGATGCTGCAGCTTCAGCAGGAAGCGTTCCAGAAGACGTTGAGCCAGCCGCTGCAGCCGGACCCCCTCTGCCTGCACAACTCCTCCCTCTACGCCCTGCAGAACCTGCAGCCGTGGGCAGAAGACAATAAGGTGACCTCCGTCACCTCCGTGGCATCTGTAGTGTGACTGCGTGTGTGCGCGAGTGTGTGTCTAGAAATGACAACATTGGCAATGAAATTCTTTTATGCAGGTGTGAATGGGCGAGACAGACGACTAACGTCTTCTCATGCATCTGACGTTTGAAAACTAAGGTAGATGCAGGAGAATGGTGCTTGGTTTGGAGAAAATAAAAGAATGGACATGAAGTTTCGTCAATCATTGATTGTTACCTGCAGCAGAGACGGCTATCTGTTACTGCTGAGGTCACCAGGAGCCGCCTCGCCGCTGCTGTTTGTCAAAATTAAGCAACATGTTATGGTAGAATCTGTTGAGTCGTATCCTGCCTTACACCAAGTTTTCACTTTCCCTTCAGCTGTCGGTCTAAAAGAGAAGAGGGCACTTACCCCTAAGTGGAAACAAACGGACACCTCTGTACATGCCCAACTACCAAGACTGCCCCCCCACCCCATTTGCCTCTGGATCCCCTGCAAGGTGGCAGAGACTCTCTGCCAGTAAAGGAAATTAAAAGACCTCCTGTTTTTTGCTTTTGACTTTGTACAATGTAGTAAATGCATGTTTCAACCCTCTTCTGTGTGCACCTGGAGGCACCACTGCAGCCAGCCGCTGCCGAGGCGGATCCGCCCCCCCGCACCCCCAGCCGCAGAGCTCGGGTGGCGTTTGGATTAGACCTGGTCATCGTTGCCTCATTATGTTAAAAGCAAAAGTGTTTTATATTAAAAGATATTGTGACTTTTTGAAAAGATGACAGACTTCTCTCTTATTCTTTCCTCATTCTGTTTTTCTTTTGTTGTTTGTTTGTTTGTTTGTTACAAAAACAGTGCAATCAAACTAAACCAGCACAAACAAGCCGATAATGCAGCTTTTATACAGTGGCATTCTGAAGTTTACGCTCCCTCAACATGGACATGAACGTCAGATTAATTTAGGGCTTTAAGTGATTTATTTGCATCATTTTTTTTCAGGGTGCACGTATGATACAAAACACAATTTCACTGGTTTAAACACTAGAATTCGTACATGAGTTCACATTTTTTTCCTCTAATAAACACACGTTTTAAAATATCCATACACTCCTAATATTTAGCTAATTCCACCTTGACCGCATGCTTTTTGTTGACATTGATTCTGGCCAGGTTTGCACACGCTTCTAGGCAGAATTCAGTAAAATGAACGGGTTTCGTTTTAAGATTTGTCCCTGCATGAATCAGTTTCGACGTGTGTTTGAAATCACTGTGCTGTTACAACACCAGTCACGTTAAGTTTCAACCATCTAACGGTCGATTTGAGATGAAGATGAAAAATTCAGAGGTAGTCCTTTTTCATTAAATAGCTTCATAGAAAGAGCTCCACAGCATGCTGCTACCACCGCCATGCTCGACAGCGGGTACGATGTTCTTAGGTTTGAAAACTTCCCCTTGACTCATCCTATGTACAGAGAGGCAGATAAGTTTGCTTGGACCCTTCTAAAAGAAGTAAAATCAATGTCAGGAGCCAAAAAGCTTCACTTTTGTCTCAGAAGTTCCATGAACTTGAGGGTTTGTCAACGTGCTGTTTGACAAGTTCCTGTCTGGCTGTTTGAGTTTTTGAGTGGAGCCTTTTCTTTTCTAGGTCTTCTTCCATGGAGCTCATTATGATTCAGAACCAGCTTCAGTGGTTTTAAATGATTTCCTTGACTGGTTTTCTCTCATTCACATGAGCTGTCTGAACATCCTGAGTGAGGCTGCATTTCTTCTTGCGTCCACATCTTGGGAGGTTGCACACAGTCCTGTGAACCTTGTACTTTTCAAACATCTTAGCAGCTGTGGGGAACACGAGGCTGTTGCAGATGGTGCTGTGGCCTCCGTGTTTGCTTATTTTCAGTCTGACGCTTTAACAGAAACGTTTAATCAAAGTAAAGCAAAAATGTTCATAAATTCTCGTTTTAGGTTGATGTTTTAAAACCTTAACCTCTTGCTTATCAGGTTTCATTGTTGTGCATATGAACCATGGATACCTAGACACCAGACAGTCGTAAACATTCACTATCGCATCAGCCAGGCTATCATGGAAGTGTTTATCATCTGAGACATAACAAAAAAATCCCATCTACACTGAACGCACCCTTCAGGTTCCCTGCCTGTAAATGAGCCATCATCACCACAAACATCACAGGAACCAGACCTTTCGACGCTTCGCTCTTTGAGGAAAAACACTCAACTTCATTTCACTGTAAGCATGCTGCCTTGGCTGCGCGCTGACAAACAGGATGTGTGCTTCACAAACGTTGAGGTAAACAGAAGCTGTTTGTTTGGAGATACTCAAGGCTCCGTATCTGGACTCCGTGAAGTTTGATGATGTGGTTGGAAACAGCTGTCTGCAAACTCAGCCACCCCCAACCACCCGTCTGCCTTCTGCAGTGCCAACGTCAGTTGTGAAGGGCGTCTCGCCTGGTTGGGATCCTGTCAGTAACAGGCAGATCTTGAGGTGACGCCTCCTCAGCCCTCATTTCCTCCGCTCCGTCCTGCTTTCATCTCTCTGTCTCAGAGGCCTTGGAGACGTGACTTGGCCCATTTTAGAAAAATTCCTTCCTTCGCTGTTTTCAAAACCTTGCATTGTGCTGTGCTACAGGTGCTTAAAGATTTCCTCTCCTCCTTACGTTGTCTTGACTTGTTGTTTCTCCTCGCCCACTGCCACCAAAGAGCTGCGTCCTCCTTCAATAAAATGTCGCCACACAAGATGAACAAGGCTCATATCAGGCTATCTGTCTCTTGTTTTGAACACGGGCACCAAAGAAACTGTCCACTTCATGCAATAAGTTGTGTAGCTTGTGTCATGCCTCGTTATCTCTATTTTTACAAGTGCAAACCTTTATGTCCTCACAGAGCTGCCATTGTTCCGGTTTATTGTGGAAAGACTGGCCACAAACTATTTCTCTTTCAGCTTTTCATGTTTGCGAACGCTATAAATAAAATTCAGTCCTGTACAAACTGATTTACCCTCCTGCACAGATAGAATCACTCTCCGACCTGAACCTTTTTATTCTGTTTTTCTACCTCAGATGTAATAATATCACTCTGCAGTTCCAATAAGAATTTTTAAGCTGTGGCAGCTGCTTGATTTCAGAGACAAGCCAACGCCATGTGAAGCGCCAAACTGTATGAGCTCACTGGTAATGTGTTGACATGCGAGGCTTTGCTGACAAAAGGCTTCACGGTCCTTTACACTGAAATCCTGCCACGCTCCGTTAGTGTGAGCTACTTAGAAAAAGAAGTGCACATGGAGGAGGAATCTTACTGAAGACGACTGAAAACAGGTATGTGTCCACGTGTGGGACAGACGACACATAAGTGTCTCAAACTCAATCAGTTTTGAGGATAATGAACAAACTTCTGGTGTGGTAGTAGCTGAAGTATTTCACAGAAATGTTTGACTTTGGCACTAACAGTCGACGCTGCATGTCTGTTGGCAGCACAACTCATGAAATGTTGGCTTGGTTTTAACGAAACTCTCAGAAAGCAATCAAAAGATGTTTGTCTCTAAAGTTTTTTTTTTTTTTTTGGTGTTAAGGTCTTGCAATCTACAAAATAAGCTGAATAAGGTATTAAAAAGAGTTACACAATTTTATGCATGAATGAGTAAAATAATGTCAGTCTCTAACTGATTACATGTTGGGGTTCACCCAATCCAAGATGGCTGCCATGTCTAATCCAATTTACCCAACACAAAACTGATGTACGTCAGAGGAATTTACAGATGTTGAGCTAAAGCTTGACGTGGTGGTAGCTGGGAGTCATCCTCAACACAGTGAGCACCAGCCAGGGGCGATTCTAGAATCTGCCCTGTAGGGGGGCTAGGCCCCAAGAGTTGACGATGGCTCTTGGCTTCAACAACAGTGGCTGTTGGCTTCAGAATCATTTGTGAAGTGGGGGTGAGCACTGGTGAGAGTGTCTGGGAGTCCTCCCGCTGAAAGTTTTAAATAAAGTACTGTAGATGCCATTTCTTACATTCTGGTATATAACAGGTTTTTAAACATTACGTTTACTATGTAAACACTTGATTCAACAACTATTGTACAGAGCTCGGCACAACAAGAAGTAGCGCTAAGCTAGCAGGGCGCAATACATACGAGCTAGCTAAGATGCTACAGACGTAATGTTCTGCTTTACATCACACAACCTAATAAACGCTTTGCACAAAATTAGTTTAGTTTAAATTAACAAACAAAGACTATGCAATCAGAAGTTGCAACATATATCTATATTTAAAACACGCAAAACAAAACACAACTAGCTTTAAGCATTAACCTTTAATTTAACCATTAAGCATAATGTAATTATGACAGAAAATGGAGGATTTACTTGAAGTTATCTTCATACAGATGAATGTACTTCCTGTTTATATCTGTTGTAATCAGCTGATCATGAGGTCGGCCGCATTACTTTTACATTTTTCCAGACTCAGTTTATGATTTGGAAGTGGAATAAACTGTGTTCCACCCTCTCAGGGTTACACTGCCTGAATTACATGCTCTCCACTGACGTCTAACAATTTTTTCAAAGTGTTCATAATGCAAAACCCCGATAATGTTGTAGGGGGAAAGGGGTGGAGCTCCTGCAGGTAAGGGGCGTTTACCTTCATGACAAATTGCAATCGCTGATTGGTCAGTTGCTGACAAGCATACTGGATTGATTGGCAGGCGACGTTCTTGCACAACAATAAATTAAATAAAAGATTTTACTGGCCTGTTTAATAGTGTCATTATTTATTCCATTTTTATTTCAAATGTATTCAATATTTTGGTGAATCTAAGATTTGAGGATTGAGTTACCTGACAAAATCCTATGCTGTTTTTTCTTATTTTTTTCAGGGGTATTTGAGCACCCTCAAAATGAGGCTAAAATCACCACCAACACACAAAATCTTCCACTGAATGAGACTAATGATCTGTTTGACCAAAATGGCTGCCACCGTCTCCTCTCCATTCACAAGAAGATTTTAGTCAGAGAGTCAGAGTCAGAGAATCTTTATTGTCATTTGCACCACATGTGGTACATGTGATGAAACGAAATTATG
>JARVLU010000599.1:31126885-31138180 GCA_031762415.1 Simpsonichthys santanae | reverse complement strand
TAAAAACCATTATAATTTTCTTGCAAATGTGACTAGACATATTCATATACTTTTATTGCATTTTACTAATATACGTTGATTGTTCATGAGGTGTAGCAGAGATATTGAAAACGTTTCTTCTTTTTCAAGCTATAAAAGTGATTCAAATGAAACAGTGTGAGAAGGGATAATCTTTCTCTGAGCTGCTCCTATAGATGTTTAAAAAGGTTTGAGCAGAACTTCATGTCAGCGTGTCCAGACTGAAACCAATTGACATCCACTGCATGCGATGAAGGGGATGTGAAATATAGCATATGTACAAATTACAGACAGTCTTTGCACTTTAACACATCCTGCTCACCTTCATCCTTTCTAGTGATACCATACGGGCAAACTTTCCCTCTCATTATTACGCTCTGTCGCAGACAAATCCTCGGCTCTGTTTGAGTCCCTAGTCTGGGGAGCTAACGCTTCGAATGGAATATAAATGACATCATTACGTAATATTCAATCTGTTGCTGCAGCAATATCCTATTCCACCGATAGCCCTTTTCACCAACCTCCCCATATGCTCCCGACTCGCTGGTCTCCTGTTCTTTTTTCACAGAGAATATTAAAGAGTTATTAAATTAATCTGTGCTCGCTGGTGCATGTTATTGAAGTGCAGAGATTTGTAGGGTGAATGAAGCCGTTAGGCTGTACCCTAAGCTGATTTATTAAGGGTGCCAGGGAATCACCAAATAGACCTGATAACCTGTTTTATTTTGCATAAGTGAACACTTTTCCTCAAATCCGCTTATGCCTCCTCCTCCCTTTGTAAGTGGGGGCGGTGGGGTCCTATTTAAATAAGTTGAAGGTTTTTCTTTTTTTTTCTGAACCTCAATCTGAGCAGCAACAGTTTAATTATATTGTGAGGTTGTAAGCATTACAAGAAATGGTGAATTGCATGAGATGCATTACTCCTTTGTAAAACAAAATGTCTAAAACAGGACTGCATTTTCCTACTGAAAGTGCATTTTTTTTCCTTAATTGACAAGATTTTTCTTGATATTTGCTTTATTTAAATTTGTTTTCTGTTGCAGCAGACTGAAAAATTAGTTTGCTGCTGAAAGCTCAGTGACAGTCCCAGAAAGATCAGAAGCAAGTGCTGAACACAAAGATTTTAAATCAAACATTTTACTAGTTTAGTGTTCAGGAGCATACAGGTGTGTGTTAACAAAACGTCAGGCTGGTAAAACATCAGCAATGGCTTTGCAGCAGGGGTTTCCAAACATTTTCATGTGTGGGCCAAAACTATCCAGATGAAAGGACTCATGGGCTGCAAAAATGTGAATTTAACTCTCAACATGAACAGTATTTTGGAGAAAAGACAAAATTTTACTAATTTTAGTGGAGAAAGAGTTTTAAAGTTTTGTAGAGCCGAAACATTGAATGTCTCAGAAACACTAAGCTTATGTGTTTATTTAAAATCATTCAATTTATTTGATTTGTTGTGTCTATGTTTGTTGTTTTCTTGTGTTTGGAAATGTCATTTTAGACTGTTCTCAGCAACTAAAGATTAATATGAGTAAGTGTCCTTTTAAAAGGGGGTTGATCAGCCTTTTGGACCATGGACGGCCCAAAAGACTGATGGAAGTTCTGAAAAATCATCCAGGTGTCAGTCATTACAACAGATTCATAGAAAGTTTGATAAATTAATTCAACCTTTATTTAGACAGAAAATCACATGAGCCTAGAAGACTCATTTACAAGTGAGATCTGCTTGGACACAAAAAGTAATGAAACTGGACACATTAGGAATTGGAGGCGAAAAAATTCCTGTTAAAGTCTTTCTTCTTGCCTGAGAAGAAAAACCCTAATATTAAAAAACACCTCGTACAAACAAGCACATAGTGACGTAGACATTCCGCAGAGAGGGGAGACGCCGAGAGCAGTGAGCAATGTCCATGGATGCTCTCGAGGGCACTGTAAGAGTTCTGATAAGGATGGAATGATCAGCCAGCTCCCTCTGGTGAAATCCGTAAATATTCACGACGAGGTATGTCGGGGAATGGCCAAAGTCAACGCTAATGAGAATCCAAGAGTCCTGAAATGATGACAGAATGTTTATTCAGCTGGTTCACTCTGGTTGTCAGTGGAATTCCCCGATGGGCTGGGGTGAGAGCGTCAGATTACCGTACATGTCCTCCAGGTGTATTCAGATAAGGTGGCCTTCAAGGCCAGCCGGGGGAGCCTAATTCAGATAAGCACACAGTTGTTTTGGGTACAGGCAGAACATAATGACATCTACCTTGAGTCGGTGTTGGTCCAAAACGGTTCCGAAATGTCCAAATTACGTGGTCACACTGACGGAACGTGCCTGAGTAAAAATCCCCAAGATCTGATCCATTCTGCCCAAGGCAATTGAGTCTGGGTACACGAGCATGAACCAAGCCATCACAAAGGCAAGCAGCATGATCGGATCCTAATTTGCTGCAGATGACTTCCTTGATTGTAGATAAAGCCAGCAACTAGCCAAATCCAAAAAGTAGGAACCAATTATTGTAAATCCTATTAAATATGCGTCCTTAAAATCTACAGATGGCAGCAAAGATGGACACATCATAAGATATCCAGATGCGTGTGTGCCAACAGGGCAAATTGGCTTGCCTAAAGCCTGTCTTCTCTTCAAAGAAATGGTATCAATTGTGTTGAGGGACCAACTGGCCAAATAAGGCCATAATTATGGCTCAGAAGATGTGCAAGAGAGGCTCAGAAGCAGTTTCATAGACAGACAAAGCAGAAAAGCAAAGCGGAGAGGGAGGTGAAGCATCCGACCTCAGCAGAAGCAAGTGGTGAAGTGAGCTCAGTAAGCTAAGTAAACTGAAACCTGATCAATGCAACAAGTGAAACAACTGCAGTCTCACATAGGAGAATGACCCCACATGAATCAAGCAGAATGGGAATAGTCTTTGCAGAGTTTTGGTGAAGTGCTCAAGGGTATATTAATAATGGAGTTATCTTATGCTTGGCAAACCAAAATGCTGTAGAGGATGCAAAACAAGAAGCTTTTGTTCTCATCATGGTCTGGATTGCTAGACTAGGAATATAGTAGGTTGGATTTGATCAAGCTTTTGCGAAGAGAAATTATTAATCTGCATCCTCTCGTGCTATTTATGGTTTTGCTAAAAACAGATGCTGAAAACTCAATCGTCCCATAAAGTTAGGAAAACACCACAAATGGGGACAAGGTCATGGAGACAACCTAGCACAATCGAGACTGGCATAGGGTCCTGCTAGCATGGTATGATCTTCTAGAGCAGAGATACTCATTGCACGGCTCCCTGACACAAGCCTCATGTTTTAAACCCATTGGCAGTTAGGCGAGCGAGACAGGAGTTTACATTAAAATAATTTATTCAAACAACAAAACAAAATGGCTGACAAGGCAGCAAAACTTACTAGGACGGATATCAGGCCAAACAGGAACAAAGCAGAATGGGTCATCAGATTCACAGGAACAAGACGGACAGAGGAGGACTGAGTCGTTTGTGCATAAACAGAACAATGACCGGACGGTTTGAAAGTGGCTGGAAGGAATTTAAATAAAGCAGAGGAAGAGTGATTAACGAGTGCAGCTGGGCAGGTAGCTGATAGGGGACAGGTGTGAACGATTAAAGGCTGGAGTGGCAGGCTGAGGAGAGAGAGGAAACTGACAAACAAAGTCAAATACATAAGGAACAGAATGACAAGAAGCAGAATGAAAAGTAAAATTATCAGAAAAGGAAAAGAAACAAATATAAAGAAAACAGACATAGGGACATACCCTGTCATAACTCCCCTGTCATAACTCCCCTTTCAAGGGACGGGTCCTGACGTCCCCTAGGACCACAACACAGAAAAATAGAATGGGTGGGTAGAAGGGGGAAACACAAGGATGGAGGGCATCAAAAATCAAAACAACAACCAGCAGGACTACACCTGGGAGCAAATACAAACAAAACAAGATCTATGAACGTCCCTTGACATCGTTCAAAATAACAGGCAGTTGGACAGTCAGGAGACTGTCCCAAGCAAGGCTAGAGTTCAGGTGGACAGTCCGGGGACCGTCCAGAGCGGGACCAGAGTTCAGGTGGACGGCCCGGGGACCTTCCAGAGTGGGACCAGAGTTCAGGTGGAGAGCCTGGGTTTAGGTGCCACAGGTGAGAGTGCAACAGCAGATGAGAAGACTCCAGGGAACGAAGGAGTGGAACCAGTGATGATGGAGGTGGCAGAGGATGGACCAGAGTTGATGGCAGAAGACAGACCAGAGGTGATGGTAGTGGCAGTTGTCGGTATAGATGGGGTTTCAGTGGCTGCGGGGACAGACAGGGTTTCAGCGGCTGCAGAGTCGGACTGGGATGCTGCAGCTGTGGGGGTCGGACCGGGGTTCTGCAGCTGGGGAATCGGGCCGGGGTTCTACCACTGAGGAATTAGGTTGGGGTTCTTCTGCTGAGGGGTCAGGCCAGGGTTCCGCTGCTGCGGGACCAGACAAGGGTTCTACTGCTGCGGAGACAGACATGGGTTCAGTAATTGGGAAGTGGGGCCTGGGTTCAGCAACTGATGAGTCGAGCCTGGGTTCAGCAGCTGATGAGGCAGGCCTGGGTTCAGCAGCCAATCAGTCAGACCTTGGTGCAGCAGCCGATGAGTTGGACCAGAGTGCAACAGCCGATGAGTTGGAGCTGGGTTCTGCAGCTGTGGGGTAAGAACCAGATTCTGTAGCTGCAGGGTCAGAGCTGGGTTCTGCAGCTGCGGAGTCAGGGCCGGGTTCTGCAGCTGTGGGGTCGGAGCCGGGTTCTGCACCTTCGGGGTCGGAGCTGGGTTTTGAAGCTGAGGGGTCTGAGCTGAGCTCTGAGCTGGGGTCTGCAGGTGGCACATCCAGCAAGGGGTCTGCAAGCAGCAAGTCCAGCGAGCGGTATGCAGGCAGTGAGTTCAGCGAGGGGTCTGCAGGCAGCGAGCCTGGTGAAGGGTCTGCAAGTGGCAAGATCAGGAGAGCCAGAGTGAGCGGCGAGACCAGAAGAACCGGAGCGGGCGGCGAGACCAGGAGATCCGGATCAAGTGATGAGGCCAGGAGCTCTGCAGCAGGAGGGCCCTCCAGGAACTGAGTTGGGGGCCTCTGGAGCAGAGCTGGCCGATTTAGGCAGAAAGAGGACTTGGGGTTTGGTGAAACTGGCTTGAGTCCCTTTTTGACCTCTCTTCTTGTGGTGGTAAGGAGGAGGACAATTAGATAAGTTCTGGTCCTGGATACCCAATAAGCAAGATGGAATGGCCTCCACAGCACCCACTGGGACACAAGGCGATGAGTCCAAAGGCGGGACCATTCCTTTTGCCACTGAGGGGTGCTTGGGATGACTGGGGGGCAGGGCAGAGAGTAGGAGATGAGAGTGCAGCACACATCTCTTAGTCCAAGCTTTAGAAAAAAGTTCATACACCCCCTTGTTCATAGCCTTCTAGTTCCAACATTAACCAAGTCCTCAGTGGCCACCAACTTTTCCATAGATTCTTGGAGGTGCCCTGGTGTCCAGATAATTACGTGTTACCCAGTGGAGTTGCTCACATTTAGAGTGGCACTTGGAATGGAACGAAGGACCTGCTGGATCTGGGTCTGGTCTGGTCTGGTCATTCTGACACAATCCTCATGTTTTAAACCCATTGGCAGGCAGGCAAGTAAGACAGGAGTTTAAATAAAAATAATTTATTTAAATAACAAAACAAAATATGGGGTTGCCCCAGGGGTCGATATTGGCACCTGTTCTTTTTGCCTTGTACTTGCTGCCTCTGGATTTTACCTTTAAAAAGCACAAAATCTCTTCATTGCTTTGCAGATGATATTCAAATACAATATATCTACCTACAACTTCAAATCAGACTGAGAGTCAGAGTCAGTTTATTATTGTCATTGTCAATGAACAAGATTCACAGACTAGAAACTTGCTTCGGCATAAAGGAGCAAATAAAAAATAAAAGATAAAAGAAAACATATGTACACACCAACCAATACAATACAATTCAGAAAAAATGTACAAATGGAGTAGCACAGTTAAAATACAGTGATAAAGTGACCAAAGCAGAGTTCTACAGTAACAGGATTATGAATGCTCAAGTGTCCGATGGTAGATGGGAAGAAACTGTACTTATGGCGGGAGGTTCTGGTCCAAATGGACTGAAGCCTCCTGCCCAAGGGGAGTGGTTCAAAGAGTTCATATGCAGGGTGAGAAGGGTCAGCTGTAATCCGAACTGCTCGCCCTACAGTCCTGGAGATGTACAGGTCATGGAGAGATGGGAGGCTACAGATGATTACCAATTCTCCACAGAGCGCACAATGCGCTGCAGTCTGTCTGTCCCTGGCAGTGGCCCCAGTGTACCACACTGTGATGGAAGAGCAGAGGATGGACTCGATGATGGCCGTGTAGGACTGCACCATCAGCTTGGCTGGCAGCTTGGCTTTCCTCAGCTGTCACAGAAAGTACATCCTCTGCTGAGCCTTCTTGATGAGGGAGCTGAAGTTCAGCTCCCACTTTAGGTCCTGAGTGATGGTGGTGCCAAGAAACTGATAACAGTCCACAGTGATGATGGGGGTATCGTTAAGGGCAAGGTGGGCAGAGGGGCTGTGACTTTCCTGAAATCCATGATCATTTCCACTGTCTTTTGGGCATTAAGCTCCAGATTGATGTTGCTGGACCAGGTCACTAGCCGGTCCACCTCCCTCCTGTAGGCAGACTCATCACTATCTGAGATGAGCCCAATGAGGGTGGTGTCATCTGCAAACTTAATAAATTTTACGGAGTCATGGCTGAGGTGCCGCAGTTGGTGAGCTGGTGAGGAAGAAGAGCAGAGGGGAAAATACACAGCCCTGTGGAGATCCTGTGCTTAAAGTCTGAGTGTCTGAGACAACTTTCCCCAGCCGCAAGCACTCCGATCTGTTAGGAAGTCTGTGACCCACCTGAAGGTGGAGTCAGGTACGTCGAGCAGAGAAAGCTTGTCTTGTAGCAGAGCGGAAAGGATGGTGTTAAATGCAGAGCTGAAGTCCACAAAGAAGATCCTAGCATAGGTTCCTGGGGAGTCCAGATGCTGCAGGGTGAAGCGGAGGGCCAGGTTTATGGCATCATCTACATACCTGTCGGATCTGTAGGCAAACTGCAGAGGGTCCAGAAGGGGGTAACTGATGGACTTGAGGTGGGGTAAAACCAGGCGTTCAAAAGTTTTCATGACTACAGACGTGAGAGCCACAGGCCTGTGGTAATTTAGTCCTGTGATACGTGGCTTCTTGGGGACAAGGACGATGATGGAGGTCTTGAAACAGAGTCTTGATGGAGGTCATCAAGATGGAGGTCTTAAAAAATGACAGCCAGTCTGCTGTACATATGTTACAGTACAGGCATGGTAGAGAACAAATGTTCTGAACCTGAATAAGGAAAAAACTGAGATTCTGGTGTTCGGTCAATGTAATCCCCTGCTTGGACATAACAGTGTGATTGATCCTTTGTCCTCCTTCTGTCATCCGTTTGTAAAATATCTGAGTGTGATGGTTGATTCTCTGCTTAAATTTGACAAGCATAGTAGCGCTGTTATCAAAGCCAGATTCTTCCAGCTGAGGACCCTTGCAAAGATAAAACCTTATCTTCCTTGGCATGATCTTGAGAGGGCTATCCACACATATATTACATCGCGTTTGGATTATTGTAATTCTTTGTATTTAGGGTTGGACCAGAGCTCCATGCAGTGATTGCAGTGTCCAAAGTGCTGCAGCCCATCTGTTGATAAACACAAGGTGCCAGAAATCTATTATCCTCATTTCACACGCCCTTCACTTGCCCCCTGTTGCTTTTTGGGTGAAATTTAAAGTTTTATTGATTGTTTTTAAGTGTTTAAACTCCATGGACCTGTAGGAGAATAGGTTGGTGAACTTATTCACCTTTCAATAATCATACAGGACTCGTTCGAGTTCCAGAATAATAATTATTGATTTATAAATGGTTTCTTCTCCTGTTTTGGATTACTCAGATTCTACTGTGACCAAAATGAATATGTAGTGACAATATTGTGACATGAGACATATTTTGTCTTAGACCTATCAAAAAAATGTGGTCATTTATTTAACAGATCATTAAATTAAAATCACACATGTACACATTAATTAGCTGTGATTCATTTCTTACGGCGTAAAACTCGAATATTCTTAACAAGACAACAGATTATAGTTATAAGGTGGTAAAATAACTTATCTGAAGGCACTTTTAACTTAGTTCTGGCAGAGGTTTAAGGAAAGGTTTTAAGAAAGTTTTAAGGGAAGAAAATAAGGAAAAGGAAGGAATTTATCTTGGGAAATGTCAACCAGAAAATGAGCACGCTTTCCATAGCGATTTCCGGCTAAACCCTAGGTTGCGCTCTCGATAAACATTAGCGACTCTTTACCTTTGAAAGACGTTATGTCTTGACTCCGGTAAGAGTGTTGGCACTCCAACCTGTAAACGTTAACAGGGTTGTCGGTCTAGTTGACGTCCAAGCTGGGTTCGTGCGTGTTTATTCCCCACGTGACCAAAAGGTCTAGTTTTGGTTGAATTCCAAAATAAAATTACTCATCTGAAGGAGTTTCATTAAAAAGACTTGGAGTTTTTACGCTCGAGTGAGTTTACAGCAAGCATGCTGTAACTCTGGCAGAAGACGAGGTCTTTGGCGTCTTGACCATTGCCAACAGCCTAGAAAGAGTTTTCAACTCCACTTCATCGACAGGAGGAAGACTCCACGAGATTGGGAGATTCCAGGAAATTGAAACTTTTAAGGAAAGCCCACCTCCGGATATTTGGTGCTTCCTGATTGGTTTACAAACTAAAAGTGGGAGAAGTTAGTGTGGTGTCAGAGAAGTTACTGAAAGTCAGAGAATGAAGGTTATTCAAAAAAGTTGTTTAGAAAAATGTTTTGAAAGGAGACAGCACAGAGATGCCAGCTTCTGATATAAACTGATTTACTGTCTGTAACATTTTAAAACAAAGTCTGTAGGAACATCTCGACTTGTTCTTCAACTTTGACAGAGTAACGACTATATGCCTCACACACTCTCAAATGAAAGAATCAAAAATTACTTTGAGTAAAACATTTAACTTGCATGATTTCTAATAAGGTTTAAAAATCATTAATACTGTTTTCACAGTTGATTTAAATGATTACTTCAACATTAAAATGATATGAAGTAAAACATCATTTAAATAAGAAAAGATACACAAATTAAATTGTTGTTTATTTTTTTCTTAATTATTCAAAGTGTCATAAAGTGTCATAATTACTGATTAGAGTCTTTGATTATCAAGATTAAAAATAATAATGATAATAAAATAAAAGAAGATTGTTCTTCTGATTATTTGACTTAGAACAAAATTAAAAAGTCTCTTGAGATAATTTGTGTCCTGTGGTTCAAATTAATGGGATACAATTTCTGTCCTTTCTGAAGGTTTTCAGGGACAAGACGTACGGAGGAGGTTAGATCACTACAGTCCCCCCTTTGGAAATCATCGCCTGTCCATGGGGATTAGTTCTAACATGAACGTGTACCTTTGAATGTCTTTGATCTTGTTGTAATCCAGCAAGCGAAAAACAAAAATCAAATACAAATTAATCCCATAGTGTTTGTCGGTAATTCCATTGCGGTAAAACTTTTAATCTCTTTTAATTCTCTTAGCTGATGACACCATGTTCTTTTATCATGGTAATGATATGAAACAGATTTCAGAGTTTGTGAATAATGAATTAGTAAGATTCATAATTGGTTTAAATTAAACAAATCATCCCTTAATCTGGATAAAACTAAGTACATGATATTTAGTTAAAAAAAGGAATCTGTTGATGTAACAATTAAGATTGAGGGTGTGGAAATCTGCAGAGTCAGTGTAATAAAGTTTCTGGGGGTCATTATCGACAACAAATTGACGTGGAAGCATCATACCAATTCTGTCAAGATAAGGATAGCTAAATCAATTGCTGTACTGTACAAAGTTAGGAAATTGTTAGAGGATAGAGCTCTGTACTTGTACAACACAATTATTGTTCTGCACGTCATTTATTGTGTTGAAATTTGGGGTAAAGCATGTAAGACATTTACCAAGCTGGTTTTTGTGCTACAGAAAAGAGCCATAAGAATAATCACTGGAAAACATTATTGTCACCCATCAAGTGTATTATTTCATAAATTGAAGTTATTAAAATTCCATGACTTAGTGGATTACAATATTCTCTCAGTTATGTATAAAGCTCATATAAATGAATTCCCACCGAATATCCTAACACATTTTCTTAAACGTCAAAGTTGCTGTAATTTAAAGGGAATTGAGATTTTTGTGAGACCGAAATGTATAACTAATTTGAGGGGTCGGTCAACCTCGATCCAAGGAATTAGATTGTGGAATAACTTGAATGTTGACATTTAAAATGCAAAATCAATATCTTCATTTAAAAATATGATTAAAATACAAAAATATATATAAAATAGTTTATCTTGTCTAGTTTCATTGTTGATAATTACATGTGTTGTTCCTTCTTGTTTTCCTGATTTATTATTATTATTATTACATATTTTTTTCTCTTCTTTTTCTTGTTGCTTATTAAAGGTCTTCTTGTTTGAATTGATTGTTTTGTACGATGGAGGCAGATAGAATAAGATACTCTCTTCATTCTGATACCCTTCATTTTTAATTTATATTGTATGACTTGTGTCATGTGACTATTAAATGCTGTATTTTTTTTTTTTAATGAATAAATAAAACAAAAATTTTTTTTAAAAAAAAAAAAAAAAAAAAAAAGGTCCAGCTGCTACTCCGGTCCAAGAAATTGCAAATGGAGCTTCAATGTTTTGAAAAGCTTCTGGAAGATCCAATGACTCCGCCACAGACCAATCAGGGACCGACAATGTACTGATGCCACGTTTTAGTACCCACTCATTCGGGTTAGAACCACAGAGCAGAGGGTCCTGAAAATAGCAACAGGTGTTAAGTACTGGTACTAATGGAAAAGCCTCAAAACCGGGCCAAGTCAGGTCCAGTTGGGCCGTACCTGTCACGATCCTGGTGTCTTGAACCCATATGTAGGCAAGATGATGCAAACAAAAACAATTTATTTTTAAACAATAAACAAACAAAAGGCTGTCAAGGCAGCAAAAACTTACAGTAACTGAGGTAGAGAGGACAAAACCAAGCGAAGCCCAACACCAACAATGACCGGACACCAAGTTGAGGAGAGACAGGTATTTTAAAGGGTGCAGAGCAGGTGAACTTGATGGCTGAACAGGTGAGTGGAATCAGAGCTGAT
>JARVLU010000599.1:31087962-31101042 GCA_031762415.1 Simpsonichthys santanae | reverse complement strand
TATATATATATTTCTGTTATTAGTGTATTCCTGCTTCAGTCGTTGTGGCAAATCAGTGCAGTCCCTCTGCAACTTTGTGCTAATCAGCTTTTCACAAACGCCATTCAATTTGACACGTTTGTTTTGATGGAAGAAGTGATTTTTTTTTTTTTTTTTTTGTTGCCCGCAGCTTCTTAGAAGCCTTCTAGGAACCGACACAAACAAGACCTAGGTTCTCGCTGCAGCGTTGTACATTTGTTCAAGATTTTGAGTTCATGCTCAAAGGTTCACCGACCTCCATGCAGTTCATCTGCAAAGTCAAGGACTTGGATCTCCAAGTCAACTTGGAATAAGCTGCTGTCTGGTCATTGAACAAGGCCGATGTAAACTGGGGAGAGGTTTTAAAAAAAACTTAAAACAGGTTTTATTTTATGAAAAATTCATTTAAAGTGGAAAACATGTGAGACAGACCAGCTTTCGCATGCCTTTGGTATTTGTGAGGAACCACCTACCATACTGTAGTACCGTATTTTCCAGCATTTAAGTCACATCAGTCCAAAGAAAAGCATCATGAAGAGGAAAAAAAAACATGTTGCATTTATCGCGTGTCACTGCTGACCCATCACATTTTATTATGTGTTTATTTAATGGTCAAAACAGCTTAATTTTGCCTGGGTGGCGCGGCTCCATCCATCCATCCATTGTGGCCAGAGCTGCTAGCTCTCCATCATTCCTCTGCCTGCACCAGCTGAGTGAAGCGAGTGCACTTGGGAGGACTCACTGTTGCAGTTCTTAGACTTGACTCCTCTAAGGCAGCCAAAGTGGTTCAAAACAATAACGTTTGTGCTCAAAAATCCAGGTAGAAAATCGCCATGGCTGAAATTGTAATAGGGAGAGGAGTCGACGGGGGAGAGGGTGGACACCAGAAACCATCTTATCAACACCAAACTGGTTGGCTCACTGTGTGAGTGTGTTGCTTGTCAGACGGAGATTGTTGTGGCTCCTCAGACTGATGGAGTCCTTTGGATGAAGGACGAAATGTTTCCAAGAAAAAAAAAAAAAGAAACTGTCCAGACAACCTGACTGAACTTTGATTTTTTTTTTTTTTTTTTTTAACCTGGAATATTGCACATGAACTATGATGTTGGATAATGTAGATTTATCATAGTGGTCATTTCGAATTAGAGCCACTCCAAAAGCCCATCAGTTGTAAAGAACTGAAATAACCTATTGCTTACTTTCTGCAAGTGTCATCAAAATTCACCCAGTGGTTCTTGAAATATTTTGCTAACAGACAAAAACATAATTGATTGCAACAATTAATTTGAACATTTTAAGCAAATATGTCACACAGTGAGTAACACTTGGACTTATGTGTTATGAATGACTCCTATCTCTACAGCAAACAATGTTTAAGCTCAATAGATGTAGAATGTACTGAGTTGTAGCCATTTTTATGTTTTATAACGTTTGTTGACTGAGTTTTAAGACAGGCTAAGTCCAAACAACAATCAGTTGATAATGTTCATCCAGTAATTGCTTTCTGCAAGTTTCATAAAAGTTTGTCCAGTTTGTCTTTTTAACAGCTGCTTTAATTTAAGTAAAGAACTGAAAAGAGCAGCTGTGAAATGTTTGAGAACTGAACTGGGGGATGGGGAGGATGAAAGGACAAGCATCTTCAGCTGCTGCAGCAGCATCCTTCTGAAATGGTGTTTGTTCTCAGCACAAACACAAATCACCAGTGTAAGTAGTGGGCGAGGCAGGCAAATGAACAAACAGGTTAATATTGACTGTAGTTTGATGTTTGTGTGAGCCATATGTGCCTGCTGCTCATGCCAAACAAGACAAACAACATTCAGCTCACAACTTTGCATATTTTTTAAATCAAGTGTTCAACTGGATCATGAGATAAACATATTATTGTTATTGGAAAATGATTTATAAGGTTTTCCTGAACATGATGTTTTTCAGAAGTGCTATGAATGAATTACTAAGAAGAAACACATTTTTTTTTTTAGATTTTAATTTTCAGGCATCAGGTCATGGTTTTGAGTTGCCACTAAATGATTCACAATTGACCACTTAAAGGTTGTTTGTGAAGAATTTCTTGTTTTAGTCATTTGAAAACTGTTTACTTCTTGACATGTAGCTGAAACACCAGCCTGGTGTTGTTCTTAGCCAGAAGGTTTCTTCTGTCACTTTCTGCAGACTAGATTTAGCCCTGAGCTTCCCACATAAAACCTGTGCTGATGTTGCTGTTCTCATGCAATTAGGAGATCTCAGTAGGTCAGCTTACTGTCCCAGTCCTTTACTACATGTCTGCCACACTGGTATGTTTGAACTCTGATGGGTGCATTCATCACTCAGAGTGTTGTGTGTGGGATGCAGCTCCAAAGAGAGGATACCAGGCGTGGAGGCATGGCCCTGGGCTCATTTTCATGCATGCCCACAGTGCGGGGCTGAGGCTGAGAGCTAATTGCTGCTCTAAGGAGCGGATGGCCTTGGAGCTTTCTTCATCCAGCAATGCCAGTCACCAAGCTGCCCGTCATGCAGACGTGATGAGTGACAGTCACTGAGGAGAAACAAAGGCTATTACCAGTGTATGTGCACAGCTGATGCACAAGCATACAGAATAAACATAGCTTGCTTGCATAATAAGTATCACACATAAGGCACATAGATGATCAACATTATCCTTGGGTTTTGCCTCCCTTCCTGTCCTAACACTATTCTTTCCCCCTTCCTCCTCTTGTGTTTGCCAATCTCACTTCACACCTGCTGTTTCTGACATACATGTTTCCCCTGAGAGAAGCAACTGAAGCCTGAGTGAAGGACTAAGGTTTAGTGTGGGAGTGGGGGGAGGTGGAGACATCCATTTACCCACTTCTTCTTTATGGATTGTGAGGAGCTGGTGTCTATCTCCAGCAGTATGAGAGGCAGGGTACACCCTTTGCTACGGTGGCCGACGGGTGCAAACGCGCAGCAAAAGGAGAAACGCGCTGCAAAAGGAGAAACGCGCACCAAACGGCGAGACGTGCAACAAACGGCAAAACGCGCAGCAAACACATGAATGATGCAAACACAAAAACAAATGCAAGCACAAAAAGATGCAAACACACAAAAAACAAATGTAAACTAAAAAAAATACAACACATGCAAACACATAAACACATGCAAACACAAACACATGCAAAAACATAAACACATGCAAACACATAAACACATGCAAACACATAAACACATGCAAACACATAAACACATGCAAAAACATAAACACACAAATTCAAATAACACATGCAAACTGAAAAACACACGCAAACACAAATAACACATGCAAACAGTGAAAACGCTGCAAATTCGCTCCACAAAAACGGAAGTGCTCCAGACCACTAGGGGCAGTCAAACAAAGAACAAATCGGAAGACGTCTGTCAATCGTAAATAAATCTCACAAGAAGAGGAGGAAGAAAGGTTTGCTTATACTTTATTCATTCAAACATGCAGTCTTTTACAATATGATAGAATAGCATTTCGCCTTTCGTTGCGCGTTTGCACCCGTCGGCCACCGTACTTTGCAAATCCATCACAGAGACAAACAATCATTCAGTTCCACTCACACCTGAGGGCAATTTAGAGTTACCAATCAGCCTAACATGCATATTTTTGGTCTGTGGGAGGAAACAATACTGCACATGCATGGAGAGAAGTTACAAACTCCACTCAGAAAGGGCCCAGACCAGGAGGTGATCCTGTGGCCTTCTTGCTGTGAGGCAACAGCACTAACCCCTGCACTGCCATGTCATCATGTTAAACTTTTTACTGTCACTGTGGCTTCAGTTTGTATTTTAAAGATGAGGGTGCGTCCACCACAGGTGTCAGAGGATGATCCTGGTCTTCTTGTAGTCACGCCTTGCATTTCCCGCCAGCTCCAGGATCTCAGCAGTCAGGTACTCAAGCGCCTCCTCCAGGTAGACGGGGATGCATCCACGACACCTCCTTTTTAACTCATTTGTGATTTGGGACTGTAGTAGAGGTATTATGTGAGCTTTTGAAATGTTAATCAGCTGCTCCCAGTTGTAAAACACACCTTGTTGTCATGGTTACCCATCATAATAAATATTCAAAAGCAAAAAGGTTTCAATAAAAATCCTCCCAGCTACACAGCATCTGATTTCAGAGTAAATAATCATCCAAAAAAGGTGATTTACATCCAGAAAAATGAGGAATTAAAGTTTTCTAAAGCAACTTCCCAGAATGAAAGTAGCAGAGCTGCTCCAACATGCAGCCTTGGGCGGCACAATTCTAGAACTTATAATAAACTGAAGTCATATGGAATTGCAATTAATGGCTGCATTAACGGATTTAGTCATCACATAATGTGGATGGAGGCATATTTCACTAGTGACCCAACAGTGATTGCGAACTACTCAATAAACACAGTGACTTGCATTGGAGGCTGTCCACAGCAGGCGAGAGCTGACCCAGACTTATTCTCATATTACTATGATTTTATTTTCGTACGACTTTATTCTCGTAATTTTATGAGTTTATTCTCGTAATTTTATGACTTTTTTCTTGTAATCTAAATTTTTTGTCTTAGCATGGCCCTAATACTCTGTCGTAATGAAGGGTCAGAACAGTCAACAAAGTAATTCTGCTTCTAGTTTATTGGAAAAACTCCAAATTGGTGTGTATTGCAGGTTCCTCCACAGCATGCAGAGCTCTAATGAGGAGAAAATTTGTGCTTGCTAAGCACTGTCAGATTTATGGGCCAGCAAGGCTCTCCAGCTCTGCAGCCAACATAAAAATGAAGCCTCTTCAACACATGGGGAATTAAAAGCGTCTTGATGTGGTTTTGCACTGGAGGTGCTTTCAAAGTGAATGAGCACAAACAATGCATTTTACAAACTATGACAGTGGGTTCGTTAGTTTAATTTTACTCTACATTTGAAAGGTCTACGTTTTCAAATTACCATTGTGAGTCTGTCACCCGGCTGTAGCGCCTCAGCAGTAAGGACTGTTCAGAAGTCCAGAGGTCAACCTTTAAATGAACTATTGTGAGATTACATTTAGCACACTAACACATAAATTTGTGTAACAAGCACATAGATAAAATAGTTGAGTTTAGATTTTTGTTCACGCTGCAGATCAGCTCTATTTATAATAGCTGTCTTCAGCAGGTCTATACAACATTTATCAGTGAAGTGGTGAGAGTGAGTCTGATAGAGTCATATTTAAGCATATCTTAAAGAAGATGCACTGTTAGGATGTGTGTCCCTGTATATACGCTGTCATAAACATTTTTATTAACATAAATACCTGAACGCAGCAAAGATTGGAGCATTTTTATTTGAAAGAGAGTGAGGCCGGAGAGAACAGAAGAGAGTGCCGGCCTCTCCTTTGCAGGTGTATTTGTGATGCGCTATACTTTTTTGTGTGTTTTGGTCCAACAATTTGCATAAAGTGCAGAAGACAAAGACTCACAGGCGCCTCCTTCAGTAGAGGTGCAGCCTGACTCACCTGATATTTAAATAGCGTTTGAAGTCTCATCAAATAAAATATGTTAAATATACATATGCATTCTATGATTTAAAAAAAATGTTTTTGTCATGTATCATATTGCATGACTGCACGGGCACAGGTCTCTCCAACTGCAACCAAGCGCACTGGCTCTTTATACAATCGGGCTGTAAAAATTATGGATAAAAAGCCAATTCGTTATAATCACTGTCCCATTATTAAGAAATATAATCTTATGCGCTTTGATAGCTTTATTAGATTTTATTTTCTTAAACTTTTCATAAATGCATCAACTGTGTAGCACCTGAGCTATTACTTACATTTGTTGAGAGAACTTTTGGACAGACCACCTTCTCTATTGGGAGAACTCATTACCATCTGATTTTAAGACCATAACTGACATTAAAATGTTCACTTCAAGGCTTAAGAATTGGCTAACGATAAACAAGAATTGAACTAATTTTTAAATATTGTAATTGTTTTAACTTTTAAATTGTTGTATATTTCTTTTTTTTTAAATCATTTTATTGTATTTACTGTTGAACTTAAATGTTCATTTAGCCACCTGTTAAAGGACCATCTAGGACGGTGTTGTTGATTAGCTTTGGCTATAAACACTGTGACGCAGGCATTAGATTGTATTGATCTATGTTGCTTGGGTCTGTCCCTAGCAAATAAACAATAAATAAATAAAATGTCATAAATTAATGTACAGCACACTAGTTCATATGGTTTATATTTTTAACCAAGCTATATCTAATATAAATAATAGATTTAACATATGGTTATGTGCTAAAATACACGTGTTTTCTTTCAATTCTTTAAATTTATATGGTCAGAACTCAAACAAAGATAAAGTGGAAAATGTCTGTACCTTCAAATGAAAAATAATTTCTCTGTGGTGAGTATTCAAGCAAACATTTAATCGCTGAATAGGACATATACATTTCATGCAGGAAACATAATTTAATTAATTTAATGGTTTTATAAAAAATAAAAATAAATGACCAACAGTCTTGAAGTGTAAGTTATAATTAAAGACTCGCTTTTTTGTAAACTTTGTCTATTTTATCCTAAAGAACTGTCATTTATATTCCTTGAAAAGAAAATGCATCAGATTCTCATGTTTTATTTTAATTTTTTTTTTACATCCAATGAATCAAGTGTCTTATAAAAATAAATAAATAAATTAAATAAAAAGAATAAACATAAAATAAAATAAAAACTTTAACTGAACTGAACAGGAACATTAATAGTTGAATAGTCTATGTATTTTTATTCAACCCTCTTTAGCCAAGAAATCTCCATTAAAACACACTCACGGTCAGTTTTTTCCTGTGTCTGCATGTACCTGACAGACCAACATGTTTTTCAGTATGAATTTGTTTTATTTTGTAGTTCGGTTGTCCTTGGGATGACTTTTCTCAAAGTTTTGCAGCCCACACCGTAAACCATAAACTGCCAGCAAAGTCACAGCACTGCTGCGAAGAAGCAGCTGGATGTCAGCTGTAAATAAAAATAGTTTTATGTTGAGCAGTTCATTGCGTCACGGACGTCTTTTTGATCCTGCGATGTCTTTAAAACAACTATAGAAATTGCCACTTCCAACTCAGGAACATCTCAAAATCGAAAAACGTTCTGTCAAAAACTTTAACTTGAGATGGTCATTCACACATAATTTAAGTTTTTAGACTACTGGAACAGCTGTGTGTAGCATGTTTAAACTTGAAGGAGCTGAACCGTCTTCAGGTTGTCCAGAACTCAGCTGCTGGTTAACTAACTCATACGAAAAAATGAGCTCACATCACACCTGTTTTAGCTTCCCTTCACTGGATCCCAGTTCATTTTAGAATTAATTTTAAAAGGTTAATATTAATTTTAGAGCTTTGCATGAACAATCACCTTCCGATATCTCTGACTTGGTTCAGCTCCACACACCATCTTGCAGGATTAGGTCTTCTGATCAGAGGTTATTGGTGGTACCCATTTCAAATTTTGCTGGGATCTGTCATTCAAAGCAGTCGTACCCCAACTTTGGAATGCCTTCATCTTTACACAACCTAAATTATACTGATGCTTTAAAAAAAAAAAATCTAAAGACAGTCTTTTATAAACAGGTATTTGTTGAATTGTATGTGTTTTACCTGTTTCTTTCTATGCTTTTATGGATGTTTATATGTGTTATTAATATATTTCTGTTTCTAGTATGAAGTACCTTGTGATGTCAGATCTATGAATGATACAATATAAATAAACTTTACTTACTTCCTTAACCACAGAACTATCCATGCATGTGTTCACAAAGATGAGCTGTGATGATGACAAAGATGATATTACATGTTTCTTGTACTCATATTTTGTTATAATTTCATAATGGTTTTAGCATGGACTTTAATAATAGTTAAATTTTTAAGTAGTATTTTTTTTATCACTGCTCTTTTTCCTTTTTTATCATTTTATTTTCAGAATTATAAGTGCTGATATCCCCTGTCGCTGAAGGATTTGAATAGTGAACGTTTGTATTTTTCGTGATAAGTGTTTATCTGTACTGGAATTGAACAGGGACACAAGTAAACCTTATTGTTTTTGGTGATATATGTGTAACACTGTGAAGAAGAACAGACTGCGGTGCAGGGTGATGGATTCTGACGAACAGAGGGAGCAGTTTTCTCCACCACCAGGTGCAAAGGCTGAGCCAGGGGTGGCTAATAGACAATGGGGGGAGGGGGTTTAATTATCTGGGCGTCTAGTTCGCGAGTGATAGTAAGATGAAATGAGAGATGGATCAGCAGATTAAGTCCTCGTCCTCAGTAATGAGTGCTGCTTCAGAATGACGTGAGTCAAAAGGCAAAGTGCTTTGACTATATTCCAACCCTCACCTGTGGTCATGAGATTTGGATCATGACTGAAAGAGCAAGATCCTGGATACGAGCAGCTGAAATGAGCTTCCATTGTAGGGTGGCCGGAATCAGCCTTACAGATAGGGTGGGGAGTTCTGCTATCCATGGGTAGCTCGGATTAAAGCTGCTGCTCCTTCCCAACAAAAGGAGTCAGTTGAGGTGGTTCAGACATCTGATTAGGATGCCTCTCTTCAGACATGTTTCAGGCAGGCCCTGCACAGACCCACAACTCGCTGGAGGGATTGTGCATACTCTAGCCTGGGAACACCTTGAGGTCCCCCAAGAGGAGCTGAAGAGTGTCACTGAAGAGGATGTCCGGGTTCCCCTCCTGGACCTTCATGACCCAACTATGGATAAGCTGTGGAAGATGGAGGACTTTTTTTTTTAATCTGACGTTTTAAAACTTCATTAAAAAATTCCATCTGAATATGTCAATGATAAAACACCCTGCACTGAACAACCCAACAAACACTGACTGTACAGAAAACTTTGACGTTTGGGCATGCAAAGTGTGGAATGCAAGACTGGTTACATGGATTATTAAAACACTTCTCTCTGCAAATACATGAGAATACAGTACTTTCAGTTTTTTATTTTTTTATTTTTTTGTTACCCCGTATGACAAACCTTAGAGTTCCACCTGAAATGTGTTGCACTGAGAGCGACTGTGAGACTGTATAGGAAATGAATGGCTGGTGCTGTTTGTGCGCCTCACAGGAAGATAATCATCTGTAGTGACTACCGTCCCTCATGTTTTATCTTTTGTCATAAAAACACGGGCTGTTTTGCCTCTTGTAGGGAAATGAGGCCAAAATAGTGGCTGCCCCTATCTGATGGCTGAAGAATTGACCCTGAACAAAACAGACCATACATCTTCCTGCATGACTGTCAAACTAAGTTAAACACACACAAACACCTCCCACCACTACTACACACTCTACTGCCAATGTTAAAAACAAATATTAACTTTGATCTTCTGTTTAAATAGCTAAATGATTAAAAGTCATACTATGCTGTAAAAATATACAACCATTTTTATATTTTTGAGTGACTCAGCAAGAGGGCATGAACAGTATTTGACTGACTGGATTTAGTTTCAAACCTAAAAGCGGTGGCACCCAACTGTTTGCATCCCGGGTAACAACACGGCTAGTCAGGTATGGAGGGTTTGACCACTTTGACCTCCTGACTGATGAAAGCTTTTTATTGACTAAATAAACTTAGATCACGCTGACAGTTCAGCCATGATTTAAGGTGACGCCGCCTCCTGCAGGTAAACACTCCACTCTCCATTAAAAAAAAAGGCTTCTTCCTTCTCCGCCTCTCATCATCTCTACCTGGATCAATGCCCAGCTGACTCAAAAGAATGCACCCACTGAAAAAACTGCACGGTTGTCAATGTTTCCATGTTATTGTGGAAAAAAGGACCCAAAAGGCAGGCATACAGGCAGACATGAGGCTTTTTAATAACTAAAGAACCTTGATGACAGGAGGATCTGACGATGAATAGGACAAAATACTGGGGCAGAGGAGCACTGAATGAAGGTGACACGATTACTGATTGCTGACAGGTGGGAGCTGAGATCATTGAGGTGAATACTGTAATAACTAAGAATAACATGGTTACAGGAAAAGAACAAAAATAGATTAAATTCCTTGTAAAACATTTGTGTTTTAACCATAAATATGATCTTCAACAGAAAAATGTTAGTGAGCTTTTGACACTTCCATTTATTTAAACATAGAAGCTTGGGTGGAAATCCTGGGAGAGTCAGGTGTTTTTGGACCACAAAACAAAGATGGATCAAAATATTGTAAAACAGATCAGTGACAAATTATTCAGTGACCACAACAATTTTAACCTACCATATTTTTCACCCTATAAGTCACCATTTTTTTTGCATAATTTACATGCCCTGCGACTTACAGGCCGAAGCAACATAGCAACAGATTTTATCCCATATTTATAAACCAATTTTTGGCTAAGATATGACCCTTTTCATTCATTCTGACTGAAAATATTGCACACTACCATTTTTAGCCACTAGATGACAGCAGAGTAGTAGTAGCAGTTAGGCATGCCGTTGTATCGTATTAAGTAAACGTGGCTATAATGACCAATTCAAAAAAGTTAATTACAAAAACAACTGGACTTTATTATACTTTATATTTGTTTTTTCTTGAACTGTTTTGAATTTATCGTGTCCTGGATGACTGAGACTCTTCACCAGCTATTAATGACACAATCGGCTTGCCACAGTCCCCACACCTTTGTTCTGCTCGCTGCTTGGTACTGTCAAAACAGCTGTGCTGCCTCAGCAAAATGCAGATAATTTGACCATTAAAGTGCATTTATTAAGTAAAACTTCAACTGAGACACACCTTTGCTATAATTTTGAGTAAACAAATAATTGTTTTAGGTGATTTTATTGAAAATTTTCAAAGAAACGGACAGCGTTCCTCATTTTTTACCTCCCTCCTGGAGCACAGAGGCAGTGAATACAGCTGATTTGACCATTAAAGTCCATTTATTAAGCAAACTTAGACTAAGACACATTGCTATAATTTTGAGCAAACCAAAAATTGCTTTTAAGTGTTAATCTTGTTTAATTCTTGTTAAAGTCCTCATGTGCACACCCTCGGCCATCATTTGGCAGCCCATTAATTCTTGGCTCAACACCGGCCCACATTTCTGGGTTGTCAGCGGTGATACATAACAAACATGACGCGTCAGCAATGATGCATAATAGATGTGACATATACGGCAAAGCATCACATTTATGGATTTTTTTTTTTCTTCTTCACTTTTTTAGACATATTTGGACTGATGCAACTTTTAGGGTGAGGAAAAATAAACACATATTTGAGACATGTTGACAGTTTCTCACTATTATTCACTGGCAAAGTGAGCACATTAAAAATATTTAATGACCGTGGTAGAGATTTGGTTTACACGTTTCCATGGCAACATACGAGCACTGCATATGTTTCTCGTGGTTGTGATTAATTTTTCCTTTTTGGATTTTATTGTATATTTATTGTTTTATTGGCTGTCAGCAACCTGTGGTTTTATATTTTTGTTTGAAAAAAAAGAAAGAAAAAGGAAAAAAATAGAAGAAGGAGAAGTTTTTGTTTTAAGTCACATGACCATGTGACCAGGAAGTGAATCAAGTGGCACAAAAAACAACAACAAAAAATACAAACATAAAAGAGGACAGGGCTGGTGGAGAAAGATGTTCAGTGTTCCTGTTTCTGCATCTTGTCTGGCTAACACTGTGATGAATGTTTAATTTCATTTAAATTTACAACAATATATTTGATTGTACTATTGCAATGGTTTATTATCTGGGTGTCCAAATACTTCTTTAAAAAGTCTTCAGTTAATCCAAAATGCTGCTGCCAGAGTTTTAACTGGAGATATCTCTCCAGTTTTAGCTTCTCTCCATTGGCTCTACTTCGAATGTACTCTCCTTTTGTTAATTTTGTTTCACTGACCAAATAAATTATTAGTTTTATTCAAAACCTCATTCCACCTGGTTTTAATGTTACCTCCCCATGGCTGAGTTGGGTCATACATAAATAAATAAACAAATAAATCAACAAATCTCTGTTTGGAGAATGATGGAGGATTCTTGTGAAATAGCCGAGCTGATTAATGAACTGGACCATGATGAGATGTAAATCTCCATCAAAAACACAAAAATTCTAATCTGTTCTACATTGTTGAGCAAAGATTTTGAATACAACACGTTTTTACATCCGGCCACGTTCACACGAGACAGTCGTTCACATTTTCTCTGTTTACGCAATTTTGTCAACTGAACATTTGTGTTGTTACAAATGATTGCATTCACAGCAGCTACTGAATATTTCTTGTTGGTCAGCTGTGACTCAGTTGATCTAACATAAACTAAGACAAAAAAATCTGTGATGCATATGTTGTTTTTGTGGGTGAACACCTCACCTTAGAAAGAGAACACCTCATCTCAGAGAGAGGACACCACCCCTCAAACAAACATCCTCCCTGTGTTTGAAACTGTTGAAATAAAATTAATCTATTCCCTTGGGAATGAACAGACATCATTTTATAAATATTCAGCTTAGCTCACAAACTTCCTAAGTTGACACTAATGTAATAATAGTTTAAAAAAACTGTTATTGGATTAACCTCACTAACCCAATATGAACTCATTTCCCATGAAACTAAGAGATTGTTTAAATGAGAGCTTTTGTTCAACTGACCTCAGAGTTTCTAAACATCCGAACTTGATACGTTTGACATCTTCTCTTATCAAAAAGGAGTGCTTTTCTCAGACTTGCTCGCATGGGAAGATGGTACAATGAAGAGTCCATTGTATGTTCTAATGGCGTTATCTTTTCTGGAGCTGGACAGTCAATAGCGACACCTCTGTTAAAACATTGCATGCTGTCTAACACTGTGATGAATGTTTAATTCTAAAGATGACATATTTTGGATGTACATTCATGAGAATGTGTGTTTTAAGTAATCTTTCTTTAAGATAATACATTTGTCTTATTTTCTCTTTTAAAAGTAAACTTTTGAGGCAGAAAAAGAACTTTAGATTTATAAAACAAGGCCAATAGTTAGAACCATCTATTCACAAATATGGACCAATCCTGTCTCCAAACAGAGTTAAGTTTCACTTATAAGGAAAAACAAAC
>JARVLU010000599.1:31040153-31054170 GCA_031762415.1 Simpsonichthys santanae | reverse complement strand
AAACGTGTTTAAAAAGACGTTACCGATCGCCGTTTAGTTTCGGTTTCGTTTTACGGCCGAAAATCCGCGTTTACGGCTGCCAGGGGGAGCGGTTTCGGTTTAAGTTTGAATCGGTTTAAGGCTGAGCCGTTAGAACGGATCTCGGCCGTAAACCGAAGACTACCTGTATATGTATATGAAAGTTTCTGTTCAGTGCTCTGGGATGACTTCTTTTGTGACTTGGTGCTATATAAATAAACTGAAATGAATTGAAATTGATTGGTCCAAAACATTAAAAACACCAATAAAAGATGTGAAAAGTACAAAATTTGTAAGCATTTTATATAGAGTCCATAACCTTTGTGTACTTTGTAATTAAGAAGCTTGTTTTGTTTTATGGGGGAGAAGGTTTTCCTGAAAAGGAAACGTAGCAGGGC
Source organism: Simpsonichthys santanae (assembly GCA_031762415.1). Taxonomy (NCBI): domain Eukaryota; kingdom Metazoa; phylum Chordata; class Actinopteri; order Cyprinodontiformes; family Rivulidae; genus Simpsonichthys; species Simpsonichthys santanae. Next base: position 31,053,754 of record JARVLU010000599.1, on the reverse strand, counting down.
GTCTGCTTTTGGTCTTTTCAGAGATTTGTCTTGTGTGTGTTTACGTTGTAGGCGTGTGTTCCTCACTGAGTCATTGGTTGCTTGGCAGCAGCGGCGCTCGGTTCATTACCTTCCTAATGACGGACTGATTGAGGTGCTTTAAGAAGCTGTCGTTTCTCTTGCTCTCCTTCTGTTTCTCTTTGCCAGCTGTCATTCTCCAGACACATCACTTGCTTATTGTCATCTCAGAGATTTCACAAAACCAATATTGATTGGGAAAGAGGAGGGAGACACTGTTTGTCACCAATGTGTCATTCTGTCGCATCTTATTTTACATTCCTTGGGCACATTATTCCTTTTATCCGTTCAACCCCCTGTCCTAAATTCTAAACCTGAGCTGCAGTATTTTATGATATGAGTATATAGTGAAGCCGCATGTGATGCCTCAAACCCTAAAATTGGTCTCATTTTTTAAGACTGTGCATACGCTTAAAAAAAATAAAACCGTGTGCATACATATCCACATGCAGTGTATAGATGACACACTACAGTATACTTTATCTGCATGTGCATATAAAGTATGCATTATCCATGTCAAGAAGGGATTTAAATCTAAAGCTTTGTGTGTTTTCTCATGTCCTGTCATGTTCCTGAAACAAAATAGTGGAGGAACATAAACGCCTTGTAAAGCACCGTGCTCTGCTACCCACTGATAACATTCATTTAATAATTTATTCCCATTATACAGAAAAGACAGATTGTAAATTTAAAGCCCATGCCAGCTTATGTCAGATGGTTTTATTTGTTTCAAAGAGAAATGTGGAGGCTGATGTGCTCAATGTTTTAAGAATTCACCAGAGAATGTATCCATCGTGGTTATTATAAAAAAAAAAAATAATAATAATAAATAAAATGCTATTTTCTTCTGTGTGCACAGAAAGTCAGTGAGTTTTAATTTACTATCTGCATCATGGTTCTTAGACAGCTGTTGAGAATATACGTATAAAGATAAATAAAGTGATAAAAATTAAAGGCCTTCCTTTCCTTGAAGGAATGCACCTGCCTTTTCTGAAATAATGAAGTCAAAGCTGTTTAGATCAAAGCTCAAAAACTACATTTTGTGTAATTGCATACAATGTTTTGGAGATTTCTTGCTGTGTGACTGAGGTAGCTCAGTGGTTAGGTGCTGCATCCTGGTAATCTTGGGGTTGCTAGTTTGAGCCCAGGTTGTGTCAGGAAGGGCATCTGGTGTAAAAGAGTTGCCAAATATTTCATTCAAGTGCACTCGCTGTGGCAACATCTGCAGAAGAGAGGAGATGGAAAAAATAAATAAAATAATACATAATAATAAAAAATATATGTATATAAGCCTGCTTGTGATTAATTAGCACTTAGAGCACATGTTGTGAATGACTCTCAGCTACTACCACATCAAAATTTAGCTCAGTGTCTTTAAAAATGACTGAGTTAGAGCCAGTTTTGTGTTGACTGAGGTTGATTAGCTGTGGCCATCATTTTGGAAAGGGTTGACCCCAAAAGTTAAATAGGTTTGGATGTACATCCATTAATTTACATTTCTGAGAGTTTCATCCAAATGATGATTAAAACCAGGGACTCATGAGGTATTTTGCATTCAGACCAAATAGATTCCAATAAATAAAAATCTGTTTGTAAACAAAGATCTCATTCAATCAGTTTGCATCCAAAACAGGAGTTTGAAATGACTCTCAGCTACTACCAAACCAAATTTTAGCTCAATATAAGGAACTGACTAATTAAGTTTATGTTTGCTAAACTCATTTGGCTTTGACGGCCATGTTGAATCAGTTGACTACAAAATGTAATGACTTGCACAACCTCTGAGACTTGCATTAACAGTGATTAATGAGATATTTTGCTAACAATGTAGAAAAATTATGTGCTGAATGTGCTGAAATAGACTAATATCAACAGGAAACTCACATATCAGTGTTCAGGAAAGACAACAATCAGCTGTGTGTGTAAACAACAACACAAAGTTTATGAACATAGTAGGAATCAATTTCAGTCAGAAGGAGAAAAGGTTTGTCAGAATGAACAAGGAAACCATGTAAAGCATTTAGATCATGGCTATTCAACAAAACTGCTCGGGGGTGGTGGTGGGGGGTCACAGTTACTGAAAGCCAGCAGCATAAGAGCCAGACATCCAGCAATTAAAGTCATGATGTAACGAAACCAAGTACAGTAGTCCCTCGCTACGTCACGGTTTGATTTTCACGGACTCGCTCTATCGCGGTTTGCTTGAGTACAATACTGTACATAATATTTTCAACAACAACAAAAAAAAAGTGCCACAATTTTTTAGTTTTCTTTCATTAAGCCTTCAATGTTTTCACAGTCTAAAGAACCACGTTACCAGACGCCATTGCTGGATTTAAGAAACGTTGTTAATTGGATAATCTGTTTTATAACAAGGCCTAAGCTAATGTCTTTTTAACTTACAATGACCTTCAGAGAGGTTTTTCACTTGTCGTTTGGAGTAGGGTCTCTAAACCTCACGATAAATGAGGGATTACTGTATTACAATGGGCTGTTACCCTTTTAAAGTTGGTAATAATCATAAATGCAACAAATAGAACCCAAAACCCAAACCCACCCCCCAAAATTATATATTTTTTCTTGTGAATAGCCCTGATTTAGATGATAGTCAGCATTATAAAGAGATAGGTGAATGCAAACAAATAAAGAAAACAGACACAGAGAGAGCCAACAACAAAACTGGAACTCTAGTCCTTCAGTGACGCAGTCAGGCAATCCTACTGGAATATAAGTGCCACTGCTGTGGTAGAACACACACACTACACACACACACATATATACACATACACCTGCCGTGTCATTCCAGATGACTATCATTACCCAGGTAAATACATCTGGCCTTGGGAACCAGACACACTCTGATTGTTTCTCTCTCAGGTGCTGTGATTTTTCTCTCTAACCTTTTTCATGCTTCACCTCATGCCCATTACTTTGCTCCCCCACCTCATATGCAGACACATTTTTGCACAACTGCATGGCAGACAGGGAGGGAGGAAAAGATGGAGGTTGTTAAATGTAGCCAAGACTCCACTCCTCATCAAACAGGTCATTATTTTAACAGTCACGTTTGAATCAGATCGTGGTGAATGGCCCTCAGAGAGGTCAATGAGTCTTTGTCTCATTTCCATGTACACTGACATAAACAAGGATATTAACACGCATGTCCACTTTCTCAGTTTTATTTTGTATCTTTATTTTTTTCCCACTGTCAGCTTGTTATTTAATTATACTTCTCAAGTTTCTCATCTATATCCTCTTTCTTTTGTTTGACGATTTCTTCTCTGCTCACTGTGCAGCCCAGGTGCCTGTTTCACGGACGAGTCCCCTCGTTACAACATCATTCATTGATTTAGGAATTGCCAGGTGCATTGATCTGAAACAGCATTGCTCACAGGTGTAGAAAAGTCATTTCTGCTTACTGGACTGCTAATGACACGATGAAATGCATCCAGCTGTATACACTCAACAAATAACTAGTAAGGTTTGCACTCTGTTTGTACTGTATATAACAGTGTTAGCATTTGTAAAACCTGTGAAGATAAATGTTATAGGTTTCATAATTCATCTATGTTTTTTTTTCTGAAAATGAACCAGATGAAAATAATTGCAGTCAGAGTTTCAACCATTGTTTTGAAAAACCATGTCCATCTGTGAAAATCACATCAGTTTGATAGAGAAGCAAAGATCATATTATCTGTCAAAAAAAAAAAAAAAAAAGACAAATGACAAAACTGTCCAAATCATTTGAAATTGTTGTTTTGATCGTCTGAATAAATTATTTGCAGTCAGTCTTTAAATTTTCTGTTTAATTTTGAATCAAAAACCAACACACAATGAAATGACTCTACAGTAGTTCCTCTCTACTTTGTGGTTCGTTTTTTTGTGGACTCGTGATGTTGCAGCTTTTCAACGTAAGCTTGGATATGACACAATTGGCTGATAGATGGATGAGCCATGGGTTGTTTATTTAAAATAAATTATTTAAAATGATTTTGCACTGTGTGTACAGCAGGGGACGCTCCGTCCTGCAGCTGATCAGCTGATCTCCTTCTCTGCCACACACACACATTTCTCCTGCTGCAGCTTTGTGTCCAGACGAACTGATAGACTTTTGTCTTCCAACTTAAAAGTCAAAGTATGTCACGTAAAATCATCATAATCACAAAATATAAAAGTGTTAAAAGTTATTTTTAATTATTTTAGAACGTCTATGCTCAGTTGGTGAAGTGTAATTGATCAAGAAGTACATTTCTGCTCCGTGCTGCAGAGCTGAAGCTGTGTGACATCCCTTTCATGTCCTGCTGCACTTCTCTACAATTTAAATTTAAATACTGTAACATTTTAAATAAACAATCCATGCTGTATGGATTGTTTATTTAAATTATTACAGTATTGAAATTTAAATTGATTATTTAAGGAGGGAGATTGGGAGTAACAGGTGATGAGTGATTACAGCCTGGCACATACGACAAAGTTTACTGAACTTGAACTACTGTATCTCTACTTCACAGTTTTTTCACTTATCACAGGTTGGCGTGATCCCAAACACCCACGATTAACGACGTACTACTGTACTCAGGTTCTGAACCAACCCCACCTGCTGTCGTGACATCTCTGCGCTCCAATACCTGACTTGAACAGGCCTGCGCTGAAAGATTTACAGAAATAATAAAACGAGAATCATTCCTTGATGTAAGGCATATTGAGATGCACACCTTGTTATTACTTTAGAGCAATTTCACTAACATCTGCTCTGTGGTTCATGACAAATTTAGCTAAAAGTCAGAGCAAGTTGACCACAACATTTAATGTCAGTCTTGCATGATCATTTGTCACTCAACATATAAGTTATGGATCACTCTCAGCTATTACTACATCAATTTTTTAGATGAGTATGTGTAAAACTGACCAAGTTTTGGTCTTTTTTGTGTTGGCTAAGGTTGCCTTGCTGTGTCAGACACCTTAAATTAGGGTGACTAAGAGTTAATCAGTTCAGATGATTTCTTTGAGAGTTTCATTAAAATCTATCCTGAGATTCGTGTGATATTTTGCTAACACAACAGACAAATGGACAAACTCACATAAATGAACAAAAATAGTATCAACCTACGGCTGCACGTAACAATAATAATGAGTTATATGTCAGTCAGTTTAATTAAGTGTCTACAACGCAGTTTGTCATTACCAAATCATTTAAAAGTGAATACATTATAAACATGTTTATCCTTATTTGGCTGTTTGCTTTGGTTGAAAATTGATGACAAGCCTAACACCTGAGGAGAGCTTTATGGTTTAGATGTTCATATTAGAAAGAATGGCAGTCACTGAGGGGAAATATGTCAGCCAGCACTCAGTCCAATACCCCGATGATGGTTTCCCTAGAAACCAGATACATTTGTGAGGCTCGAGTGCCGCACACGCTCACATGTGTGCGCACAGAAATTCAGTTTATGCACATACAATCATCTACAACATTGTCATCTTTTGGGTTGCATAATAGTCAGTTGGATTGGCAATCTAGAAGCCCCGCTGGTGGCAAAGCACGGCTGACAGAAATGAGGGATATGGAGTCAGTAAGAGGTTTGCATTGGTGTGTTGCACAAGGGTTGTTGGCTTTGAAGGGGGTCTAGGCAATGAATTATTCATGACAGCCAGAGCAAGGCTGCTCAGATGGATTCATTATGGGGGCTGGCCAGGTAATATAAGGACTGTCAAGGAAAACACTACCAAAACAGTAGAAATAGTATCAACTGAAAGCAGTGTGTGTGTGCGTGTGTGTGTGTGTGCATTCCACCTGGTCCTGCCCTAGAGCAGTGGTGGAGAGGTGACCCTGCCTTGGTAATAATGTGCTGGGGATTACAGTTTGATGGAACCAAGCCACAAGGGTTCTTTCCTGCCCACTCGAATGACAGCTTGTTGCTGCTGGGACGGCTACACAAGGTCCACTTGATGCACACACACCACCTATCCCTTCACACATACACACACTGTCTCCCTGCTTTCATTCAGCCGTTGCTGCATGAAGTGAGGCGGTTATAAGAAATCTGAAGGAAGACACAAGATGAGAAAGATATGATGTTGCTGTTTCTTAAAGGCACATTGAAAATGGAGTGGACATCTGAGAAGCAGACCATTGGAGTGGGAATGTGAGGGTGTTTGAAAAGGTTGGGAAAGAGTTCAGTGTTGGTTGTCCAACAAGATGAGGCAGTGTATTTAAAATATGGATTTTGTTAGTGCCTGAATGTTTTGAGCTCTTTTTCAACCTTTGATTTGCTAGCTGTTTGGTTGGCAGCAGTGAATGAAAAAAAGCTTAATGTGAATGAGAATGAAGCTGCAAAAAAACAAAACAAAACAAAAAAAAAACAAAACACTCTAACCTCATGGAAAAGCAAAAACCACAAATACAGTACTTGTGAACAAACAAAGATAAATTAATAAATTATTTTTAAAAAATCCATCCAGAAAGACAGAGTGCGTGTATTTTATTTTCAAGTGAACAGTAGTGAGTTAAATAATTAATATTCAGCTCGTTTTGCTGCTGTGGCATTAACAATACATGCTGGCCACTTTGTACTTCTGCAGTTTTTGTCCCTCTGGACCCAGATCCTCCAGTCTTTAAACCCATTTATCACAACTCTCGTCCTAGATGCCTTAGCAGCATTGTGATATGGAATGGAAAATTGACCTGATGGGATCCCCTTAGTTTGCAACAATAATGGAGCCTATTTAATTGTTCCCACTTTGTTCCCATACACACAATTGATGCATGTTGCACTTCATGCATCTTGATTTCGTCTACTTTGCTCTTGTAATGGACAAATGCGTAAGAGAAATTTGAACTGGTTTGTGTGGGAGTAAAAGCATGCGAGCTATCTGTACATCAACAGGCTGTGTGTTTGTGACAACAGTTTACTTCAGATCTCCTGCTTCAGAGCTGCCTCTGGTCTGCGTAGCTGATTTAGCAGTGGCAACCTGTTCAATCATTGTGTCTGTGCATGCTTGCATGTCTCTGTGGTTTGTTATGGTGGGTAAGAAAAGCCCAGTTGAGGGCACGCCTTGCCATTGTGTTTTCTGAAAATAAATCAGGTGACCTAAAAAAACTGGTAAAGACTAAAAAAAACTGCAAGACAATCCTTTTACTGTGTGAGAGAGAACACTTCCTGTTTTCTCTAAAATGATGTATATACTGTATCTTAAACACTGAGGCTTGTCAGTGCTAACCACATGCTGTTGCAGCAAACACATCTAATTAATTAGACAAATGTGATAGTGCCATCGAGGATAATTGTTCGCCAACGCACCAGGAAGCTGAGCACAAGCCATTCAACCAATTAGAGAATACACCAGACTGTCAATCAGTGCACACGTTGCTACTGTTGAAAAGAGATGTGCTTGGGTCTTTTAATGGCCCTGTCAGAAACTGTCCTGATTCATTACATGTAGGCCTCTGATCCATCAGAACACACACAATATAACAAAATATCCTCACAACATTGCCTTCACAGTGTTACTGGGTTTCTCATTTATACAGTAAAAAGATAGAACACTAGCTTATAATGATTAAACCACCTTGTACTAAATTTATTGGTGCAGGACACAACTGCTAAATGTAAAGTATGACAAAACCCATAACGCACACTTACTAACTACTGTACACTGTTATTTCAACCCTAGCAACAACAACAACAAAAAAAAATACAACAAAAAAAAAATCTGCAAAACATAAATTGTTTGTTGTTACTGGAAAACAAATGAAGTTGCACTGAGTCCCCAAGGCTCAATGGGATTAACCTGTATAGATAAAGGTTGAATGAATGAATGAAAAAAGTTTGAGGACACGTGCTAAATCTGACTGAGGCAATAACAGTGGAGTATCATTAACTCTGGTACTGAAGCAGTCTCGGCTGGAGTTATGGTTACATCACCCTGAGGAAAGAAAATGGCAGCAATAGAAAATACACAATACAAGGCACATACTCAGTACATGCCAGGTATGTATCTGTATGTAACCAGTATAGTAAGTACCTGGTATGTGTGGGATTCCTGTTTCCAGCCATAATCACTTTCTCCACAGCTGCTAATCATTTAGTCATCCACCATTACACACCTGCACCTGATTCTGAAGATTGCTCTGCTGAGTATTTGTACTCCTGGCAGACATTCATCCAATGCAGGGACATTATGATACCTTCTGGTAATTTAAGTGACAGCTGATAAAATGTATTCCTTGTGAAATTCACAACATCTCCTGGCTTCCTTAGATAGAGGACTTGTACTAATTTGCTTTTGTATGCATATGCCTTTTTTTTGTACAGAGCCCTGAGATGACTTCTGATGTGATTTGGTGCTATATAAATAAACTGAAGTGAATTGAAATTTTGACTAGCCTTGTGGTTATCCTGTGTCCTTTAAGCCCTGCTCCTCCGTGTCTTCTGAGACCTCCTCGCTCCTTGTGACCTCGCCCTGTCATCATCCTGTTCTTGCAACTGCCAAACATCAGTCTGGATCAAACCTATCAAGCACCTTCAACCTGTTCCTCTCTCCAACAATACTTACCTCTTCTGGGTCACACCTCAGCTCTATTTGGAAACGTGTGACCTTGTTTCTCCCTCCTCTTCACATGACCTGAAAAAGAACCAGAAGTAAGAAAGATCATCTACAATTTCCATTCTTCAAAAATTCAGACAACTACCAGCCCTGGGTGTTCCCTGCACTTTTGTAAATAAAATCACTTTCCTTTTTACTCCTGAGTCTGTGTCTTCATTACAAATTTATTCAACATCATGTTAGTATTTACTTGACAGTAGAGCTGTCATTTCTAACCCCAACCCGAAACCCGGCCCGGACCAACCCAGGTTAGGGCCGGGCCATTATAATATGATTAATGGGCAGGCCAGGCCAGTCTCGGGCTTTTAATTAGGTCAGGATCAGCTGTGATCCAATTATATGATTACATGGCCTGCCATACAACACCAGCTGCAAACGACCATTTCACCGTGAGCTGACCGGCCTTGAAAGACGTAAAAAGTTCAGTTAAACTTCAGATGGGACTGTACTGCCAGGCAGCGATCCATCCCCCAAATGGACGTTCATTTTGCTGCTGCACTCAGCGGATGCGCGTGGCCGACGACACAAACAGGTGAGATTCCAAAGCAGACGTCAGTCAGAGCTGTCCGTGTGTCTCAGGAATTCAGAAAAATTCAGACAGAAACAGGGTTTAAATGCTTTTTTTTTAACGGCCATGAAAGTACAAGCACCTCTCAGCTCTGAATCTTCTGCTGCTTTCATTCAGCTGTGCGTCCCTGACCGTTAATAACTAATTATTTTTTTCCTGGGTTCGGACCTGTAATTACTGTTAATTTGTCAGGTTGGGTGGGGTTTGGAAAATTATGACTGCAGGCTGGGGCCAGGTCGGATCAGATTTTTGACCCCGAATGCAAATCTACTTGTCAGTTTAACCAGTCACTTCAAAATACAAGCAGTACGTGTAGACACCAGGTATTTATCTATAAGTGCCAAGTGCCAGGTATGTGTCAGGTTAGTACCCTTTACCTGTCAGTGAGTTACTTCATAATACAACCCAGTCCCAGTTGGTACCTGGTAACTTACCTTAAAAGTCTAAGTACATTTTGTATTGTCACAAAATAAAATAAAATAAAAAAATTAAAATAATTTTCTCCCGGGGTGGCACAGTGGCTAGTTGGTGGAGCTGTTGCCTCTCAGCGTGAAGGTTGCCGGTTCAAATCCTGACCTTTCTGGGTGGAGTTTACATGTTTTCTCCATGTATGTTTTTTTTCCAGGTACTCCAGTTTCCTTCCACAGACCAAAAACACTGATTGTTAACTCTAAATTGTCCCTAGTGTGAGTGAGAGAGTGAATGGTTGTTTGTCTCATCCTCATGTGTCCCTGTGATGGACTGGAGACCTGTCCAGAGTGTACCCCACCTCTCGCACAGTGATAGCTGGACATGGGCACCAGTGACCCCGACAACCCAAAAAGGAAGAAGCAGGTAAAAATAATGGATGGATTTATCTTCTGAAGGTCTTGTAGGTTTCTTTCCCTCTCTATACAATTCTAAAGGGTCTGAACCATTTTACTCCTTACCACTAAAATTAGAACAAGCTCCAATTATTTTTACAAATCCTTCTTAAATGTTCATAATCCTTTTTGTTACATAAACTATTTGTGTTTTCCCCATTTTAATGTGTTGACTCATTCATTAAAAACAAGCTATAATCCTTCTCTTGTGGTAGGGTTTTTCTTAAAAGCTGTGAGAATTAGAACATTGGAGTAAGAAGGATGGAAAGAACTTCAGAAAAAAGATTAATGGAGCTAAATCACCACTAACAATGTATGCCAGGATTTTTCTCATTCCTTTTTTAATAGGGGGAAGAGATTATTATATGCTTAATTTCTAAACACAACTTCTAATCACACCAGACGTAAAGTTCACATAGGCAATGGGTTTACAAAAATAAAGTTGAATTTTGTTGTCTCTAAAAGTTCGATTTTTATTTTTTAGATTTCAGCAATGAAAAACAGTTTAATATAAATTATGAAAATCTATGTTCTTAAAATAATTAATCCTCTGTTGGCAAATTATTCATTTTTGGTCTTTGTGTCAAAAATCAACAAGGCATTGTTTCAAATATAGACGTACACATATTGTAGAAGGCAACAGGGATTTGAAAATGAAAAAAAAAAAAAGGCAAAGCAGAGATTTGGCATAAAGAGTGGTTAGTAAGAACAGAAAATGAATGCAGAAGGAGTGCCAAGCAGCAGTGGAGAGAACTGACACTCGTGATTGGGTCCATACCACAAAGGCAAAGAAAAGAAGTCCCCAAAGTCCTTGTAATCAGTCAAGAAACAGACAAGACTAGGCTGATTTTTTTTCTCCTTAAGTCCTGGTTGAGTTCGGGGTCCAATACTTGTCTTTCAGGGGGCTTTGCCAAGTGGCACCACACATCAAAGTCTTAGCTGTTACCCTCCTTGCCTACTCACATCAGTGTCCTGGGGATTAGCATTAGCATAATTGAGGTTTATGTACAGATGCTTAGTACAAGGACTTGACGTGTCTCTATTCGAGACTGGGAATGTGTTGTGTAATGTGGATTTTGCCTCCATTTTCCTTAAAACTATGAACGCCACCCCCAGAGCCTGTTACACCATGTAGTGTGTGTGTGTGTGTGTGTGTGTGTGTGTGTGTAGGGGGGGAAGTGGGGTTAATTACTCTCCTACTGTAATACTGATCTCAAGCATACAAAGTGGACAGCCACACTAGTTGAAAAGTGAGTTTGAAAAGAAAAAAGTACATTTTCTCTTCTTTGCGGCGTCGCCTTATTGTCCATATCTTCCAGTAGCACACTAACATGAATAGAAGCTGTTTTACTGGTCTCAATAAACAGGTTTAAACAAACTGAACAATAATGTGTGCATGACAGTTCTGACAGAACAAACATCTGAAACGTACAAATGCAAACAGGCTTGTACCAAGTTTGAGACACTTGGAAAAATGTGGTAAAACCAGGCTGTTTTCAAGTGAATGAAGAGATTAACAGTGAATGTCATCAGTCATCAGTTTGTTATGCTCTGATTGTTGACGTTGTTGAGAACTGGACACTTCAGACCTTTTCCTTGGTTGGAAACGTGGTAGATTATACTGAAGGGCAGAGAGAATCGCTTCCTTTTGAGGCCTACACTCAAAGAACTAAAACAAATTATATACTAAAATGTGTGTTGGAGCATGCTCTTGTTTCAACATGGGGTTTTTGTTAGTGAGAGTTAACAAACTTTAAGAGAATTTTTTTTTTAATCTCTCGGCCTGGTCATTGTACACCATAAAGCCCCAACACATTTCAGCATTTCACCGTCCAGAGTCACACAAAGTTCAGTAAATCATAAAGTTTACTGTGACTGAGACAGAAAATAGCAAGAAAATATACACATTGTATTGTTACTGCAGACATGTTTGTGTACTTTTGTACTTGAAACAATATTGTCATTCACATGACATTTATGTAACTGATGTAAAAAAAAAAAAAGTAATTTAGTCACAAAATTACAATGTAGTACAGTATTCTCTTTTTTTTTTTTTTTTTTTTTTTTGTCTCCTATCATTAATTTAGTTTCATAGGTCACCAAACTCTTCCAAAGTTGTCTCAGATTTCTCATGCTTTCTGACTCACAACAACTAGTGTGTGAGTTCTGCTCTGCCAGCTCCCTGCAGCCACTGCTAAGCACTAATCACCAGCACCTGAAGATCATTGACCTGATGAGCAAGAGGAGCATAAAAGACTGTAGAGGACATCCAGTCAGCGCTGGAGCGTTACCTGCCAATGGTAGTTCTGTTCTAGCCTTTTACTTGAGTTAAACGAAGTACTAAGAGACTTTATATGTCTCCATGCTTTCAGTATATAATCCCTGATGTCCTCCTGTCCCCTGGATTCTCCTCTGTGGACCTGCTCTCCTGTGTCTCCTCAGCTGCCTCCGTATCTTCCTACTACTTGCCTGCCTCCTCCCTGGAACCATTGGATCATTTCTCCCCACAACTGAATCTTACCACAACCGTAAGAAAGGGCAGCAACAATATTATTACCCCTGCCAACGGACCGTTAACCCCTCACTTTGCTCTTCTGGGTTCCATCTTCCTCCCTGACACAATTAATGAATTATCACCTTGGAGTCTTGGTATCTGTTCTCTTCAGTCCTTGTATCTGGGTATAGCCACAATTGTTACAAATAACGACTTGTATTAGATGTCTGCAACAAGTTTTTGACTATTTTAGAGTAAATATGATGTGCAAAATGTTTTGAACATGGTCAAATTTCCAATGTTTCGAACGTATCGGATGGTAACTCCACATGTTCACTCTTATAGTCCTCAATGACATAATGCATGGATCTGAGAGGAACCAGAAGGTCACTGAGTACCTGATGAGTCTCCATTTAAACTTTTAGATATAACGTTAGAAATTTTGACAACATTTTCACAATTCAACTTGTTAAATTTTCTTGGAAAATAAAAAGTCAGTGTTGTGAGCTTTTAGGTTTCTGCCCAAAATCTTCACTTCTCTGTTATAAATCCTTCTGAGGGGTTTGATGGTTGGAGATGATGCTTGAGACCAAGACACCGCACAAAAACTTAAATGAGCGAAATCCATGAGTGTATAAAACTGCAACATGAAATGTTTCACAATCTATAAAAATTCTAAATGTTTGTGAGTTTGGTTTTGTCACTCTGCTCAATATGTTTTTCAAATTTAGAAAGATTATAAATCTTCTGCTTGAAGTTTGAGTTAACAGTAAGTGCTGCACTTCTTTTCACTTCTTTCTTTTGTAAACAACTTTTAGCCCTTCATGTTTAAAAACTGCATCGTGTGAACAGTTAAATGTTATTAATTTTGTCAGTAATTTAAGACTTACGAAAATCTGCATGAAAGTGCAGTTTTTGTCTAAGTGCCTTTTTTTATTGTAATTTGTGTGTGTGTGTGTGTGGGGGGGGGGGGGGGTTGTTGAAAATATATTTTGTTTGTGCACAGTAGTGG
>JARVLU010000599.1:30655544-30665731 GCA_031762415.1 Simpsonichthys santanae | reverse complement strand
GAAGTCCATAGTTATGATTTGGAAGATTTTGTAGAAGAGAGGCTCTCAGACAGTTTCACAGACAAGACAAAGCAAAAAGCAAATTGGATACCGAGAGGAAAACACCTTCTCATTTTCACTGTTTTCTGTTAGGTGGTTAATTACCGTAACTGTTAAATGGTCTGGACTCTAGAAAATCTGCAGGCGCTGATTAACTTCCTCCTACTTTCTTAAGGCTAACTGCACAAATCATAGCAGAACTGTCTTTTATTTGTCCATAAGCCAAAATACCATTCCAAACGCTTGAATAACAGCTTATGTTCTACCTTTATTGAAGGAAGGATACCCCACTATACTGAACAACTATCTCTAATCTAATCTCTGTATTCTAGCTAAGGTTTTAGAAAAATTGATAAATTCTCAAATCAAGAAGTATTTGGATGCTTTTAACATTATATCTTCCCATTAATCTGGTTTAAGGAAACGACACAGCACAAGGACTGTTTCGTTAAAAGTTTTTAGTGATGTTAAAGCATTGGATGCTATGGAGTGCTGCACTTTATTTAGATCTGTCTAAAGCTTTTGATGTAGACCATAACATTTTATACCATAATCTCTCAGACATTGGTTACTCTGACCATACTATGGGTTGGTTCTCTAATTACCTCTCAGATCGGAGGCAATGTGTTCAACATAATGATACTTCTACCCGCAATTTGACTTTCAACCCACCCTCTTCACAATCTACATAAGTAATGCATCCTTACATTTCTATACTGATGACACAGTTGTTTATTGTCGAGCTAAAACAGTTGCTAAAGGTTTTCAGTTTTTAGTTTGCATTTCTGCTATTCAATTTTTCACAGCTTGGTGAGATACTGCCTTTAACCCTCCTACTGTCCTTGGGTCAAAAAGACTCCAGAGGCATCACTTTTTAAAAGTGTGACCTCAGGGGTCATTATGACCCAAAGACAGCAGGAGGCTTAAGTGTAGAAACTGATGCTTTTTGTTGATAGCTACTGAAACCGGTCTTTTTCACTTCTTTCAAACGTAAATTTTATTGTAACAAGGAGCTTAAGTTTACCTTAATGAGTCTTGATTTTCATCAACAATTGTAGCTGTTCTGTCAATAAGAGACAAAACGAAACCAGTAAAAATGCTGTGTAGCTGCAACACCTCTGGTGCACTGCAGCAAACACTGATTGTGTAAAAACTCAGGAAAGTGGAGCGACTAATTAGACATGTTTACTTTACCCGGTGGTAGGTTGCTATTTGCTATGTGAATCTGGTCTTGAGGCCCAATGTCATCCCCTGAGCCACGAGAATTTAAAGAAAATCCAACAACATGAAAGGGGGAGTAATAGGCAAAGCTCAGTTTGAACAAAACGTCAGCAACAAGCAGGCATGGGCCACCCGTGTTCAATTGATTCCTACTGAAACACAAGCACTAAGTTTTTGTTCTCAACCACAATAGTCAAGAGGAGAAATTACTTTCAACATAGATCCAGGGCTACTCAGTCGCTCAAGTGAATTCCATTTAAACAATGTGCCCTTGAAATAAATAAATAAATATTCACCAATAACTCCTCCTGCAACAAGAAACAAACATTGCCAATAAAAGAGCCACAACTGAAATCCATGACCTTCTCATTTTGTTTACTTGGCCTTTATGTAACTGCTTCAAAGACAAATTGAAAATATGGGTTGGATTTTAAATATCGTCTTTAGTGTATTTGAGTTGATGTTTTTTTTATTTATTTATTTTTTTGCGTCTAAACACCAAAAGACTGAGCTAGAAGCAATAACAGACCAGTTAGTGGAGTTTCACAAATGCTGACAAAAGCCCCACTTAGCTCATTTAACAGAGTTTTGTTGAGTTTTACTAAACAGAAGAAAAACATATTTTGGAGAAGAAAAAAAAATCAGTTTTACAACCTGGTGACAAACACAGTGACTCTTCCAAAATGTAATACAAAACAAACACTGAGTACTAAAGGCTTTTTTTTTTCCCATAAAAATGAATGTTGTTTTGTTTTGCTTGTTGTTTTGTTTTGCTTTTTTTTTTTTTTTTTTCAAAGAAGGACAAAAATACCTAACTTGCCAACAAAAGATTTTCTCAAGCTCAATGTGAGTTTGAGGACCAAACTCACATGAAGCAGTGGAATAGAGTAACGTCAAGAGCAGAAAAACAAAGCTAACGCAAAACAAAAACCCCTCAAAGGAACAACAGTAAGCAGCACCCCTTCAAAACACCAAAAATCATCCAAAGTTTTGACATAATTCAACTTATTTTGTCTTTTTTCTGGTAAAGATAGTCCTTGCATTGAAATATGGTTATTTTATTTAAATTAGTTCAAACTATCAATAGTTTGAAAGAATAAAATACGATACATGCAGAGGTCCGCTTATGACATTTTAAAATAAATTTAACAGGGTTAAAAAAAAAGTTTTTAAAAAGTTACCTGTTAACCTGTTATCCATTTATAGCAGGGATACTCACTGCGTGGCTCCCAAGCCACATGCGCTCGCCATGCTTTATTGGTGGCTCTCGTGACAGGTTACAACAATACGCCAACACAGCCAGTACATTTTTAAAACATGCTGGCGAA
The DNA here is from genome assembly GCA_031762415.1 of Simpsonichthys santanae. Lineage (NCBI taxonomy): Eukaryota > Metazoa > Chordata > Actinopteri > Cyprinodontiformes > Rivulidae > Simpsonichthys > Simpsonichthys santanae. Next base: position 30,663,143 of record JARVLU010000599.1, on the reverse strand, counting down.
TTGCACAATAATTGCACATGTCGGTTCAGGCTTCTTTGATGTGGTTTTATGAATAATATTCTGTTAATCTACTTGTTGAAGAGGAGGCAGGTCTGACCAGCATCAGCTACCGGCCGTGCCCGTCTCCGCATATGTGGTCATCTACAGTGAAGGAAGTAGGAGCATCTAAGCAGGACCAGTTCTAGGCATGGTTGCATGAGGGGTGAGGCAGAAATGTGAAGGGGGCCTCTCCATCCGTACACGTATTACAGCAAATTCATTGTTGAGCATGGACTTTGGTATTCATTGTTATTGTTGACTTGTGTTTTCTTCATGGGATTGGGGTAATAACTAAAATCTGAAAGTTGTACACCTGTGAGTCAACATTTTCAACCACGAACACTACAGAGCAGAAACAGAGGAACTGACTGATGTCCATCTTGAATGCCTCACTGTGTTTGCAACAACAGTTTACAAATCCAACATGAAGAAAGTCAAGGACATGCACCACAGCTTCCACTCATCTCAGTACTAAGGTGCATTTTGTTGAAACAGATAATGTGCTGGCTGTGTTTCTTTTTTGGTCATATGAGAGTTGTTTAATTTTTTTTCTTTCATTTGAGTGACAGGGTGATGTTGTGGTTCTCCCCTTGACTTTGATCTGTCAATATGGCTCTTTTGAAAAAAATAGTGAGGATCACTGGTTTGTAGGGGAGTGGTGGCAAAGAGGTTAGAGAAGGTGGGCCTGTGAACGGAAGGTTGCTGGTTCAACTCTCCGAATCGACATAAAAAATGTGGGTGGGAAAGATGATACACCTGCCTCCACCCTCATTTGCCCCACTCTGGGCCCTTGAGCAAGGTCCTTGCTCCCCGGGTGCCCTAGATATCAGCTCTCTGCTCCACACAGAGGGCTGTGGTAGCTCGATGGTCTATGGTTGTGTCTGGAAGGGCACGCAGCGTAAAACCAAATGCCAAGTCTTTGTGCGAGTTAGATCGCTGTGACTACCCCTGGAGAAGTCAGCCGAAAGAAGAATCTGTTAACCATTATCACCATTACCACTTGTGGATGAAATAGATATGAAATTATGGCGGTGACAAGCATTCCACAAGATCTAAAACTGAACATGGCTATATCGCTGTTCACCACAGAGAACTATAAGAGCCTTAGATTGACTTCAATCTTTTATCTCTAATGATAGAGCAGTGGAGAAAAAGAAGACACTTATAAAAACAGATCATATGCTGATGCCCACTGTCCCAGTTTCCTCACACACACTAAATTTATAGTTTTATGTACAGATTATAGCAGATGTGCTTAGCAAGGATTACATGTTGAAGTCAGCATGAGTTTATTTTTGTTTGTGGCATATGAGGCACGTTCTTCTAGAGCGACTCTTGGGCTTGGTCCAATTGACATTTAAATTGTCATACATGACTGCTGTAGGCTACTTTTAGTGAGGTAACCACAGCAGCAATGTTTTTCATACAGGAGAGAAAAAAAAAGTACAAAAAAAAACGCATAAAACACTTTCCCACGGCTGAAAACGACTCAATCTAATTAAACACTTCTCTATTTACATGCAGCCTAGTTTCTGTTCTTTAGTGACTCACATTTTACTGTGGCTCAATGGCAGAAATAAACACAAACAGAAAAATGTTTTTTCATTATTTCTAAATAAAGATTAATTGCAGCAGTTTGCTTCCTCTACTTTTAAACTGAAACTATTTAACATGTTCTTCAAATTAAGTATACGTTCAAAAAGCCATATTTGTACACTTTAGCTTTAGCCTTTGCTTGTTATATAGTCTTTTACAATCATTATTTTAATACAAATTCCTGTTGTTTGTAACATTTAAAAAGGGCAGAACTGAAGCTTATTGCACTCAGCGTGACGATCATCTAAATGTAAATGTCATTTCAGTTTTACCTTCTGTGTCCCAGCAGGTGTGAATCGAGCCTCTCACACTGGTTCAACCACAGAACTCTACTGTATCATGAAAACCAACGCACAACAATAGTCGTGAATTTGAACGGAAACTGAGACCCTAAATGTGCAGCAGTTTGCTGAAAAACATGCTCTGCTTTGCTGGTCTTGTTTTCAGGGCCATCAAGTGCAGAAAACCTGTTTCAGATTCTCATAACTTGACATTTGACAGGCCGCTTTCCAAAACATCACCTTCATTCAGATGGACATGGAGGACTGCAAAACCCTGGGAATTTTTAAATTGAAAACTTTCCATGGGAATTAACAGGAACAAACCTAGATTTCTAAATACTGAATGTTTGACCAAACAGAAATTACTTAAAATGGGGAAAATACATGTTCTTATTCCGCATAGTAAGTCGTTTTGTTGTGAAATGCAATTAAATGATTTTTTTTTCTTCATGTTTTTATGTATACAATGAACAAAAGCATGAAAAGCATCATGAAACAATGTCTTTTTATCAGTTGTTTATAATTTAGAAAAGGATTAAAACAACAACAAAAAAGAACTGTACAAATGTTCAAAATCTATTGTTCTCTAAAAGTTGTGATTGCAACATTGACGACATGCAAATTAGGCCACTGAATTATTTCAGAAGAGTTGTGTCAAACTCATTTTCTGCCAACGACAACAGTGAAATAATGTCCTGATGCATGCTCAATAATCCAGGTACAAAGTAGTTGGTTGTGTAATAATGTTTATATTTTGTTTGGATAAAATTTAATTTGTTTAAATTACCCCAATTTCCAGTTAATTTTCATATATTCCCATAAATCCTATTTAAAGTTTCCAATGTCCAACTTGGAATATTTCCATAATTTCCAAGATCAACTTCCCATTGAACGGTTCTGGAAATTTACTGGTAATTTTCTGTCCCTTTGCAACACTTGTTTTTTCAATTCTATCTTCTTTTTTTTTTTTTTTACCGTTTTAAGATGTAACATTTATTTAAATGGTGGGTAATAAATTATTGAAAAATAAATAAACAAAAGTTCCTCGCAGATATGTTTTCTATCAGAGCAGAGAAACGGTTCTTCCTTTTGCAAAATAAGTGCTTCACAAATTAACCTAGAATTTTCCTCATACTGTATATTTTCTACAGTACTTAAATATTGTAAAACCAATATATTATTAGTGTTTAACTGGACTTAATCCTTACTGATCAGATGATTTTGATGAATTCCCGGTGAACAGCAATAAGCTGCTTGAAGCTTTATGACATTTAAATACATATTAATATTATTTTGCAAATAAAAAGCTGCAAAACCTTTATTAAACTCACATTTAATTTCTTATTGTTTTCATAAAAAGTTCCAGTTAGTCATGTACCAAATATTATAAAGGTCACCAAGGTTGTTAAGAAAACCCCAGATTCATTAAATACCATTTAAGAACAATCCACATTTTATGAAAAAAAAAAAATGTTTTTTTAAAGTCCAGTTTCAGATGTTTTTAATATCATGGAATTAGCAGGGCCAAAAGCTAAGAGAGAAAGAGGCTGTCGTTTCAATACTCCACAGCAGCTATGCTTAACGTCAAAATCTGAGAAAATGTTTGACAAGTGCGGAAAATGGGTGTACACACCCACTGCAACATGAAATAACAATATTTGTAACTGTTTTCCAGGGTAGAATTTCAAAATATGTTTTAAGATAATACTCAATATCTGTAATGTCAAGCAAAATTATAGTGTACAGGTCAGGTAAGACTATAAAAAAATCTCAAACTTCAATTATAATTTAATAGGCACTCCAAGTACCATATGTCATGCAGATAATGATGCTTCTAATCATAGTGATTGGTCCTAACTGTAGCCTTGCAAGACGTTAACTTACTTCATTTATTTGGACCCACTTTTCTGTGGAGATGACAAAAACAGAACGACAGCTCTGATACTGAACAACTTGTACAGCACTTAGACACCAACTACCCTAAAACCAAGGTATGTCTAGACATTTTTATGGCTGATTAAAAGTAATTAACTAAACTTGCCGGTAGGCAACTCTCAGCTGCAGTCAGGTTGTGTGGCGTACACTTTTCACAGCAGGAACCGGATCATACACGAGGCTTCATTCTTAAAGGAAAAGTTTGGGTTGATTAAATCACAATATTAGAACACAGATTGAAGAGGCTTTATTTGAGCAAAGCATCAACAGATTAAAAAATGTAAAAAATTTGTGGTTGGTAGAGCTGTTACCGCTCAGCGAGAAGGTCGCAAGTTCAAATCCTGGAATGGGGCTTTTCTGGGTGTTTGCATGTTCTCTCCATGCATGCGTGGGTTTTCTCCAGGTACTCTGGTTTCCTCCCACAGATCTAAAACATGAATGTTAGGCTAATTGGTAACTCTAATGCATCTTTTCCATCAGTAACAGTACAGTACAGTACAGCATGGTACCGACTGTGCAGCTGGTTTTCCATTACACTCCAGTGTAACGGCTTTGAGCGGGTTCCGAGTTCAAAAATTGATGCTACACGCCTTAACAGTGTCTTCAGTCAGACTTCTTCAGATTTGCTGCAAGACAGACCGCTACAAGAGATCCTTCCTGCTCACAGCCATCAGCATCTAGAACAACTCTTTAATGAAACCAGGATGATGAGTTACAACATTTAATTTCCCTCTTGGATTAATAAAGTATTTTTGAACTGAATTGAACTGAAATTTATGAACCGACATAAAGTAAGTCAATAAATCTAAAAATAAATTGTTTTATTTTGCTTTTCCCATCACAGTTACAAAACTTGGCATAATGATCGTTCTGCTCCGGTCAGCAAACTTGACAGAACATACAAATATTTTACAAAATAATATGAATTCTACTAATGTTTTATAATTAGGAACAAGCCTCCACAAGTGAGACAGCATCGCAGGTGACTAATGCTAAAAAATAACATTCAACACTTTTCATATAATTAATTTAAGTTAAAGTGCTATGCATATGGCTGTTACTGAATATATGTCACCAGCTTTTATAGCTGTTGCACAATTTTTGTAGTAAATAAAGCTAAATAAGAGGGCTATGTTCTGACAAAGGAAAGTATATAAAATATCGGTATCGGTTATCAGCCAAATACGTTTTAACATACAGTATAGGCATATTGGATATTGACCAAAAATCCAATATTGTGCATCCCTAATTTTTGAGACAAGACAAATGGAATATTTCTTTTAACTTTATGCAGTGACGAATTCTGAATAATGGGTAAATAAAAACTGGCAAATTGATATTTTAGTTTTTTTCTTCTATAACCTTAGACAAACTAAAATAATGTAAGCTTATACAAAGTGAGTGCTTCATATAAACATCACATGTGTTCAGTTATTGTTTACCTAGTTAGTTGTGACTTTGTAGTGTTTTTTGTTTGTTTTTTTGTGTCTTTCTCCAAGTAAAACTGTGGACATGCTTTCTAGCTCTGTTGCTTACCTCTTGGCTGTGGAGGGCAGCAGCGACGCAGCTGAAACTGAAGGTTGTCGGTGCGAAGACACTGGCCTTCCAGGTGCTCTAGCAGCTCCTTCAGGGTAGGGCGCAATGTATCAGTTCCATGCAGGCGGAACCCCTTGGGGTCCACTTCAACCTGAAAGTTCTTGTATTGGTGTCCCAGAAGAGCTCTGTTGAGCTAGATGAAGATGTAAGAAAAGTCTTTAAACTGGCAAACTTTAAAAAAAAAACATGGTAACTGAGGAAAAACAGACTGAAGATGAGCTTAAATAAAACACAATCGAGCATAACAATTTTATCCTGAGTGAATAAAGTAACGTTTTACCATAATAAGGACGAGCTAGACTGAACACAGAAAATTTGAGTGGATAAGGAAAAAAAAAAAAAATCTAATAAAATGAATAATTACTTTGTATACATTTCAAACAAAAAAAAAAAAACTTCTAATTATGAAAACTTTACACACTGTTAAAATAAAAACAGCATGTAAAGTTGTTTACATGCCATAAACAACTATTTACAGCATGTAAACAACTGTGTATATTGGTACAAATATGCACAGGAATAAACATTATCTGTATAAACACAAAACCCAGAAATTTACTGTTAAATGAAGAAATGAAAGGTAAATTAAAAGTTTTTTGTAACCATTGGTAAAAGTTCCTTTGATATTAATTCTTCTCAGACATGATATTCTTACAATTATGCCTAATTATAATAGAAAACCCATTAAATGTTGCTTTACAAACATCTAATGATCATTACCTCACAGACCACAGTGATGATGATGTTATCGTAGTCGGTGGCGCTCCAGCGCAGGAGGTAGGCGCCTTCTGTATTGCCCTCGTGATGAAGTTTGTTGGTGGCATAATCCGTACTGAAGAAAAAGAAAACAAACCAAGAAATGATGCCATTTCTATTACTAGTAGCACAACTTTATAAATATAGTACACAACAGTATGTAGTCTTTACAAAGCAGGAAGAAAGTTAGAATGTAGCTTGGTACTTAAAGGTTAGTAAGAATGTGGATTATTTTACGCACAAAGCTGCTGGTTACAAACCTGATTGGTCCGTGACAACCATTCTCAATATTCTGCACCACCGAGACCGGGGCCACCTCTCTGCACAGGTAGTGGTGTGCATCGACAGTCAGCCTGAAGTACCCATCAATGAGGGCAGCAAACGACAGAGCCTTCTCCCTACAGTCCATTTTCACAATCTGGAAAGAGCAATTTGCACAGTGATTATAAGAAAGCATCATATTAGCATTAGCTATGGCTAAAAACATGCAGTAAGACAGAAGTTTTGTTTCAGCTGTTTCTAAATGAAATTACATTGCAAAAAGAACAAAAATGTAAATTTCTTACTAAAGTAAAAATAAAATTAGGTGTAGCACTTAAGTGATCCAATTATGACTCTGGCATTAGCTACAGCAATTTATAAGTTTCTCTTCTGTAGGATTGTGCTGTTCGAAAAATGTTATGATACAACTACCAGTATATTTAAAACTTAATTTTGGTCAAAACATGAATCAGATTTTATATAAAAACAGCATGGTCTACATTTGTTTGTTGGTCTTACGCACCATTTTCTTGTTGTCCTGTCGTTTGATGGTGACTTCGGATTCTTTGATTACAGTATGTGTGATCTCATGAAAGTCACAGAACAAAACCCAGTCATCTTTTTCCTCTTTGTTTCTGTCTTTCTTCAGTTTTCCATCCTTCTTTGACTTTCCTTTTTCTTTAGGAATCACAGACTCCTCTTTCTAAATTAAAAAAAAGTTTGAGAGGCAAATATATAGTTTAAGACTCGTCTGCTTGTTCTGATTAGGAAACTACCATTTAGGAGATAGTTCATCCAATTCTTTGTTAGTAATAATTTAGTCGTGAATCTAATGACTCTGAGCTTTAGTTCACAAACTGGTTTACTCACGGGTGTCTTCCTCCAGGAAATGCCAGTGACACCATTGATAAGAACCTGCATGTTCCTGCTTGTCTCCAAGTTCTGACTCTGCTCTTGACTCTGATTGTAGTAGCCTGGACACAGAGAACAAACATTATATCACTGCATTTCCACAGAAAGACAAGATTTTTCATGCAGACTGCTAGCAAAATACAAAGCGGATTCCAAAAAAGTTGGGACACTAAACAAATTGTGAATAAAAACTGAATGCAATGATGTGGAGGTGCCAACATCT
>JARVLU010000599.1:30446930-30460364 GCA_031762415.1 Simpsonichthys santanae | reverse complement strand
TCCGCCAAATTTGGTGAGTTTTCGGATATGATAAAGCCCCCAAAAAGCCATTTGAAGGCGCGGAAGAATAAAAATAAAAATAAACACTACAATTACAATAGGCCTTCGCAGCACTTCGCTGCTCGGGCCTAAAAATAAAAAATATTTTTAGCCAGCAGATGTCAGTGTTGAGCTGTGCTGTCGTGTTAAAACAGTTGATTCAAACCACAGACAACTATTTTATCTTGTAAACCATGTTAAATCTGAATATTTGTACTTACATTAATCATGCTAACTGTTGAGTATTTCTGATGTTTAAACCAGAGGAGTGAACCGGTTTGCACTTATTTTAATCAAACAAGCCAAATCTGCTTTAAAGTGAAGTAAATGAATGTTTGATACATGTCTTAAAATGTTTAGTCTTGACGTCATCCATCTATTTTTGTTGCATGCTTCCAGTCTCGGTCAGTGGCTCATGCTTGCCCACTGTTTGACTTCAACAAACCAGAGTTAATTATTGAAGATTGCTCTGGAGCAGAGATCGTGTAGGGGTCTGTGGCGAAGGCCGGCTGCGTCGCTGCATGCTCGTGATGCTAAAGAAAAATAATAGAAAACACATTTTGGATCATTTTTTATCAACTGATCAGCTGGAGCACACAGAGCGACTATAACAGTGTTTTCAACAGTGTCTTTGACCAAAGGGTGCCACAACAAAGCCTGACTTTGTGTCTCTGTGACGGACACTCTGTTTATGGACTCTTATCTTGTAGCAACAAGAAACAATAGTATCTGCTGTGGTTACAGTTTATTACCAGACACCAAATTACCCCCCACACATGAGTGAATACATCAAGTGTAAGGAAACAGACAGGATCAAACCTAAAATGCTTCTGTTTCATCAACGACACCCAATTTAGACAAAGTTTGGGACATTGTGTAAAACTATTTACAAAGCTCATAAAGCCACATGTTGTTCAAAATGGAACTTTTTCAACATGTCAAGAAAAGAAAAAACAAATATCAAGCAGTTTTAAATTTTATAGCAGCAACACATCTCCATAAAGTTGGGACAGGGTCATGATGATCTCTGGGAAATATCCCGTTATTTTAGCACCAGTCTGATGAGTGATCTGGACTGCAGGCAGACCAGTTCAGCACCAGGACTCATCCATGATGACACCATGCAGTTTTAACAGATGTGGTTCAGCAGTGTCTTGCTGAAATCTGCAAGTTCTTCTCTGAAAAAGACATTGTCTGAATAGCAGCATATGCTGTTCAAAAACCAGTACATGTATACTATTCTGCATTGACGATGCCTCTCCACATGTAAGCTGCCCATTTCAATAGGTGTTAATGCACCCATATACCATCAGTGAGGCAGGCTTTTACCTGGTTGTCTTACTAACCTGTTGCCAATTAACCCAAATTGTTCCAAAATGTACTAAAAGCACTTTATTTCACAGCTTTTTATTGCAACTGTCTCCACTATTTTGATGTGTTGCAACTATATTCAAAATTATCGTAACAAAAAAAGTTGCAATTTTTGTTTTAAACATTTGATACATTTACTCCACAGTAAATAAAGTGTTGGCTTATGAAAATACTTTAATTAGCATTTTAAATGTCTCATTTTTGGAATGGGGTGAAATAACTCCATTAAATCAATTAAAATTTCATCAATAAGTCTGACATTGAATAAAAATCAAATTTCTTCTAAACATGCTAAAAAAAATTTTTTTTTAAATTGATGCACCAGTTTCTTTATTAATAGTTGTCTCAGTTCCAGTTTCAGCACAAGTTGCACATTTTATTTGTAAAGCAACAATAAAAGACAAAAATACAAAGCATCACATACACTTTGTATAGGCAGGAAAAAATACAAGGTTTAGATTTATACAAGAACTCTAAAAAAAAAAAAAAATTTGGAGTAGGGGAGCATAAATCACAGCTAATGGTTTAAAGGATGAACAATATAAACAAGGAGAAACAAACATAAGCACTACAAGTTGCAGAAGAGTGTATAAAAACAATCAATGAACTTTTGAGATCTCCCCTACTGGGTAGTTACTGTACATTAACCATGCAGTTGAAGATCCTAACAGAATCAGAACTGCTGCGTTCAAGGACACTAGAAGCTCTAAACAGAGCCGGCCTGTTTCAGACTGGTAGATGCTACGGGTCCTGAAACAATTCCACACTTAAGCTTGAGGCTTTATAATAATCAAACTTTTTATAATCACTGGTAATAGGACAATATTCTGATGTTTACCCTCGAGTCCCTATAACGTCACAGACTGGCCTTAACATCAAGAGCCAAGTTCACGTAAATAAACACATTCAACATGTTCATGCTCACCCACTGAGCCTTTGTCTATAGTGTTACAGAACCAGAAGGAAGCAGATCCACTTCCACCTGAGTGGGTGGTGGTGAAAAGGAAATGAGACCAACACTATGACTGTGCTCTTCTGTTTTAGCAAAGCTTTTACCAGCATCAAGTCCATGTTTGTGTTCTTCTGCTTCCAAACCCATCCATGATGAAACACATGTACTATATGTACATAGACCTTAAGATAATACAAACTGATTCTAAGAACTAGTTTTTGTACACGTCTATAATTTTCTACACTATTCCCTTTGAGAAGAGCTTTGAATAAAACCTCCTCACGATTCTGACCTGCCAGCAGTGCTTTTACTTGACAACTTGGAACAAGCGATCTCAAATGCAGTGGTTCCCAACCCTGGTCCTTGAGGAACACCATCCTGCATGGTTTAGTTGATTCTCTGCTCCAACACCTGATTTGAATGAACGAGTGATTAAACAGGCTTCTGCAGAACTTGAAGTAATCAAACCACTGGATCAGTTGTGCTGGAGCAGAGAAAACAACTAAAACATGCATGACGGCGTTCCTCAGGGACCAGGGTTGGGAACCACTGCAAAGTTTAACCATCTTTTCTTTAAATTATTTACACTTCATGTGTTTTTCTCCCTACAGATCTGTGTGAGGAGTCAATGTGGCTAAAATTAAGACCAAACTGCAGGAAGAGAACGGTAACAAAGCAGGACACTCATCGTGTTCTACCACTTCAAAACGTTCTGCAGAACGTTCATATCACAGATATTCACACAAGTTTGTCATTTTTCAAAGTCCAAAGAGCACTAAAGAATCAAAGCTGTTTTCAAGACCTGTTTGAATACATTTACTACATAAAATGCTGTTAAAGTATTATGTCTTTGTGGCACAGCTTCCTGACATGAATGCACAATGTTGATTTTACCCGACCCTCTGAAAAGCATGTGAGAACAGCAGACTGATGTGCTTTATCTACATCACTATAACGACTTTAAATGAAGAGTGCATCATCTTTGTGGTGACATTTATTGACTTTCGTTGTCTTAAGTACTCTTGTCAAATATTAAACACATAGCTTCTGTGTTCTTGCTCTGGACATTTAAACTCTGAGCTCATTTCTCAGTTTTCATACTGTTTTGACTGAAAAATGATGCTAAATGTTTGCCTCATCTAAGTAACACATGCTGACTAAAATATGAGTGACCCTCCTCTCTGAGGCCTATATATTCAGAGGTTATTTGTATTTTCATTATATAAATTACTTTCAGTCCACCTCACTGTTTTACATTTGTACAAATCTTCATAATTCATCAAACACCCATATATGGAAACAAATTAAAAGTGTTCTTTCCTAAATCTCACATGCTTTTCAGATTTAGGATTGTCATTTTTTAATTCATGGTTCCATTTATAATGTGGACAAAAAATTCTGAATAAGAAATTTAAATTAAAGTAAGAACATCTTGACTTGAAAGATCCCATGTCGATTTTCCGTCTGGACTTTTATTGGCAAACATAAAACCCAGCATGAAAAAGAAACATGGTAAAAAGTACTAAGAACCTACTAACATGGTACAACACTAATGCACTTGTCCCCTTTTGCCACAAACAAAATGTGTATAAAAAGTGCTCCTGACAGCAGGTGGGTGAGGGACAAAGAGTAGCTGAATCAAAGGATTGGGGGGGGGGTTGTGTCTCGTTGTTCTCATCTCTGTGTTTTCAGTCTCTGATCAAGAGACGAGGTGCGCGGGGAATGAGAGGACGAAGCGTCTCTAAGAGACACTGGAGCATCGAATGCTCGGGGAGCCCATCTGAGTGAGCACCTTGTCCAGCCACTGCAGCGGGCCGTTCAGGTGCAGCTCGATCCAGCAGGGGGTGCTGGTCACCGTCTGTCGCCTGTGAAACCCACAAGGAACAAAAACAGATGTTTAAAATAAAAAGTCAGCTGTTTGGAGTGTGACAGATACAAAAGGCAGGATTTAGAAACACTGCTGTTATAGTGATGTTAGGGACACCAGTGCTTTTCGCACATCGCCGTACAGCTCAACTGGACTCGACTACCGTAACTGCCGGTGTATAAGACGCTACTTTTTTCTCACTCTTTGGACCCCATGGCTTATACACAGGAGCGACTAATTTATGTACCTTTGACAACTATTTTGTTTTCTTTTGACAGGCTGTCAGTCTTCCTGCTGCTGAACAACAGTTTCCTTGACACACCTGAGTTCTCATATAGCTGCCCAACACCCACCTCTCCTGGGGGAGGGCTTCTGTGACACAGACAGAGTGAATGCCACGGGTACTCATGACAAATCCCTCTCGCTCATGGTTCCAATTTTGCTACTAAATACCCATAATCCCACTCTGTGGCCATGCAACCAGAAGTCATCCTATTGACCAATAGCGTCACGAGAACACACCAAGATAGATGAGCAGATGTGCACTGACCAGATTTCCTGTTTAAAAATCTGATGTCTCCTTGAGCTTCCAGTATACTCAGACATACTTCACTCCACGGAGGTCCGCAGATACAGGATTAGACTCAAAGTGGACACACGCAGGGCGTGTCCATGCAAAGCTCAATTTTTATGACCGCGTACTCAGTGTCGCACAATAAACCGCCCGGCAACAAACTGTTTTGTACGCAACACCAATGTATTGGATGCCCCTTCTTCATCCATGGTCTGGTCTAATGGACTTTTCTTTTGTTTGTCAAGAGGCAAGTCTCTTCCTCCTCCGTTGACGCCAGGACTGAAATGGTGAGAAATGAAGGAATTTGTCACGAGCTAATTAAAATCAGGTCCAGCGTGGCTGCAGGAGGGTCTGGAGATTTCCTGGTGGGCTGGTCTGATGTGTGGGCTGCAGGACCAGTGCTCCCAGTTTTATTTTTAAAATAAATGTTATTAACAACATATAAACACAAAACACTGCTGCAGCTGGGGCTGCCATCTTTATTTTTTTTATGCGACCTGTCAATCAATCCAGTAGTCGTGTCAGCAAGTGACCAATTGGTGACCTCAATTGGCCCTGAAGGTAAACGCCCTTGCCTGCAGAGCTGACTGCAGCCGCTCAGGGTGGACGCTCGAGTATGACGTGTCAACCGCGGGAAAAGGTTTGTGTGAGTATACTGGAGCCTTTAGATCAATAATGTTAATTGACTTTTTATGTATGTGAATGTTTTCTGTGCAGTGCCCTGAGACGACTTCTGTTGTGACTTTTGTGCTATATACAACGTAAATTAACTCAATTGAAATCAAGTTAAAAAATAAATGAAAAACAATTGGTGAGGGGAGGAGACCTGTGCAGCAGCGGGTGGTTTTCTACTGTGCAGATTCCGACTGAAAGCTGGTAAAAATATGGCCAAAATATTAAAAACTGCCATGTAAACAACATCCGTCCTTTCATTGATCTATAGACCGGCAATTACTGTACAGTATTTGTTTCCACTGCAGATATGACCACCGCAATGGGGTCAGCTGGTTACCATAGCTACCGGTAATTATTTAGAATTCAAGTCATGGATCTGTAATCTGTACATAAAGACGCTACTGCTCTGCACCAAGAAAAGACTGTTAATCAAAAAGTGAAATGAAAAGTGTTCATCCCCTTTGCTGATGAGCAACAACACATGAAGGTCTAATTTAATGATCTGCTCATGACGAGCCTTAAACATTGACTAAAATATAAGAATTTAAAGGCTCCAAAGTGTATTAAAAATAAAACCCATTCATCTGAAATGTAAAAAAACAAAAATGCTGGTCTTAATTTACATATAAGTAAAGAATTTTAGCAGAAAAATTTAACTCTTTGATCTAAATGGTATTTTCTAGTTGTTTTTTGTTGCCCACCTTAATATTTTGCTTATCTGTGTGTGCGTTCACTGGTTCTGTTAGGAAAATATCTAATTGGAGGTACATCTTTAACTGAGTGTTTCATGTAATATAGAAAGAAATTAAAAGCGAAAATGTTTGGCAGCCCTCACTAGGTTTTAGGAGCTAGATGAAACAAACATCAGCAATGTTACTGTGCACTGAAGGACTATACAGTGTGTTATAAAAAGACGGGTCAGGTTTCTACAAGGATTCAGATTTCATTATCCCACAAGCACCAAAGCTGCCTCTGCGCTCGCCCGCCTGCTGCTTTGTTGCTGTTTGGTTTCATTCAGTGATTTGCCTGGTAAGAGTTGAACCCTCTGCTGAAACGTGCATCACCATTTCCTTTTCCTGTCACTTTGGTTTCACTCAGCTCTTCTAGAGCTTCAAGCTCCAGGCTCACGTTGGTCTTTTTTCCTGCTGCTATGTTACTTTCCTTTAGCAAGGGTGCTCTTTCTTTTGTTTCGACAGTTCCATTTCTGTTGTGATGTTTGTTTTATGTGAGTTAAAAGAACTTAAAAAAGGAACAAATGAGGAAAACAGACGAGTGGAAATGGGAATAAGGTGGAGGTGGTAGGAAGGAAAGAGGCCTGCCTGATCACGTAATCCGACTCCTGTCTTTTAAGTGTCTCCACATGTCAGCGTTTAGGCTGACATGTGGTCTTTCCCTTTGGAAACCTCATGTGTCAGACCAACATTCAGCCCCCTCACCTCCTTTTCTACTATCAGTGAGTCAAACTGTGTGGAAAGCTCTGAGGAGCAAAAGAGGGAAAGTCTGACATGGCTTTTTGACACGGCACATGTGTGTTTGTTTAAAAATAGTCTGGTGTGCCTGCTGAGGCCTGTTTCTATTGACGAGCGCTGCATGACGTCATACGCCGGATTCACCAGAGCGTGAGCAGATGTCTGTGAGCGGAGGTGCTGGATGGTGAGTTGTGATTCACCGCCTGGTTCTATTGTCTGCGTTTACATTCACAGTTGCTCTGTGGGGGAGGTCATCTTTGCTCGTAAGCCTTTAAGTCACTGAAAAAGCAAATAAAGTGCGTGATTATTATTTATTTGAACCTCATCTGTGACGTCAGAGACCACATCCTAACCAACCGTTTGAGGGACAAAAAGTTTGCTTGGGTCAGTTTATCAAGACTAAAGGTGGCCTAAAATTAAATAATGTCCCATTTAAACTTAATAATAAACAAGCTCATTAGACCATAAATGTGAGAGCCTTTAACTTTTTTAATAATCTCATATAGTTATTTTAAAGACAAGTTCTCGTACTCACTCTAGAAGCCTGATTCCAGTTTAAGTTTAATTTTTAAACAAAAGGTGCTATGCTTCCCCCCCTCCCGCCCCCTGAGTGCTCCTTCTTTATCTGGCAATTTAAGCAAGATTGCATCAGATGCGGTTGTAATTTTCATTTTTATTTGATTCTAAATGATTTTCTACTAAAATTATATTTGTTTTTTATCAATCTGGGTGAACAACAAACTTTGCTCCGGGGCCAGAATCTTTCTTAGCAGACTCCAGCAGCCTTTAATTTGATACATCAATAGATGCTTCTATAACAGGATGTTTTGTATTTTATTTAGTTACGGGACATAAACCAAACCTTTAAAAAGGTCAGTTTTGTTGTGTTGTATTTAAAAACGCAACCCTTCAAAACGCAAGCTATCAATTTGAATTAGTAGAATAAGGAACGCTTAATGTCCTGTGCAGTTCTGCACAAAGTGGGACACCTGATCACCTGGGCTGTAGCATCAGTTTACCTGTATTCAGCTCCCCAGCCTTTGACGAAGCTCATGCGGATGGTGCACATCCTGGTAAGCTGATAGACAGCCTCAAAGCCCTGGTTGACTGACTGTGCCAGCAGGGCAGCAAACTCCTGGTTGTTGAAGATCTTCAGGTTGCATCCTGGAAGGAAGAACACAGACAGTTACACCAGAGAACCAAAAAAAAAAAAAAAAAAAAAAAAAAAAAAAACACATCTGGTTCCCATCTACACACAGAAGCTGGGACAAAAATTACCATTAATTCAAAGGTTTGTTTGACAAGTCAAAGTATAAATTAGCATTAAATGTTTCTCACTTGTGTTAAAGTGAAATCTTTTTTTTTTTTTTCGAGGTACACCAAGAATACTTTGTGTGACCTAATAAAATAATTCCTGAGTCAATTCCTGAGTAAATCCTGAATTTGGACGGTTGTCCAAAAGATGACCATTGACACCTTGCACAAGGAGGGTAAGACACAAAAGGTCCTTGCTGAAGAGGCTGGCTGTTCACAGAGCTCTGTGTCCAAGCACATTAACAGATGTGAAGGGAATGAAAAGATGTGGTGGAAAAAAGTGTACAAGCAATAGAGATATCTACACCCTGGAGAGGATGGTGTAACGAAACCCATTCCAAAATGTGGGGGAGATTCACATATTGCAGCTGATGAAAGTACATTTTGCATTTCCTTTGGAAATCAAGGTCCCAGATTCTGGAGGAAGAGAGAAGAGGCACAGAATCCATGTTGCTTGAGGTCCAGTGTTAAGTTTCGACAGTCAGCGATGGTTTGGGGGGCCATGTCATCTTGTGGTGTTGGTCCACTGAGTTTTCTGTAGTCCAAAGTCAACACAGCCGTCTACCAGGAAGTTTTAGGGTACTCCATGCTTCCTGCTGCTGACCAACTTTATGGAGATGCAGATTCCATGGTGCCAAAGCTACCAGTACCTGGTTTAAGGACCATGGTATCCCTGTTCTTGATTGGCCAGCAAACTCATATGGCCTTAACCCCACAGAAAATCTATGGGTCATTATGAAGAGGAAGATGCAAAACACCAGACCCAACAATTCAGAAGAGCTGAAGGCCACTATCAGAGCAAGCTGGACTCTCATAACACCTGAGTGGTGCCAGAAGATGTGTAGACTTAAGATGGGCCATTATATTTTTGCTTAAAGAGACTATGCGCTCAGACAACAAACAGCATCAGTATGAGTTTTAGTAAAGGTCCATCTTGATTAAACAACAAATGATGAGAAAACGTATGGAGGAATCTGCATGGAAATAAAACTGAGCATGTTGGACAGGGAAGACATTCTTAGATTGATGGTGATGAGATGTGGTCTCTTTATTTCATGGTCATGATGGTACATTTACAGCACATCTGCTCTGAACCATTCAGTTCAAACATTTAAACATGATTATTATACATTTGGCTAACAAGGCACTCCAGTGTTATTAACTTCACTGTAATACTGAGAGTGCTTTTACTGAACCTTTACTGAAAGTTGACCTCTGCTTCTTTTTTGTTATTGTAATGTTTTCATACATTTCAATGTACAAAACAAGTCACACACACTAAGACATTTAGACTTACAAACAAGAGCTGTGCCGCCTCGACAAATGAGTGATGAATAGTTTCCATCTACTCCTGTCTAGGTTTGTCCCAATTCATCACACTTAATGTTTTTTCTGCTGACTATCTGTTGGACACACACCTGGAGGGATCTTGCAGACAGTGGCAGGGTGCCAACCATAACGCTGATTACAGTTGGGGCTCTGGACAAAGATAGCACTGTCACTGAGACACTCTGCAAACACCTCTCCTCCGATGTAATACAGCCGCACACCACGCCCTTAGAGATAAAAAAAAAAGACAGAACAGTGGATGTCATTAAGAGTAGCTGTGATTACTGGTTGTATTTGACTGACACTGGATCTAATCTGAGTGGAGTACTGAGCCCCACCGATGTGTCTGCGTGTTAACTCCACAGCTGCGTTGCGGTTGACGTTGGACAACAATCCAAGGCAGAAACGCTCAGAGTTGGAGGGGTCTGTGAAGCCATCCACCGTCAGCGAGGGCTGCGAGGCGTGGAAGGTCTCTCCTACTCGCTGGTTCAGCTCGTAGTATGAAATAGAGCACCAGAAGGCTGGTTCACAGTAGGTTACTGGCTGGAGGTCTGAGACAGAGAAAAACACAGTTGGTGAAAACTGAGGGAGAGAGACCAGGAGTTCACTTCTGTATTGTGTACTTTGTCTGTGAGTAGACTGAATTGTGCAGATCTGTCTGACTTTGTGAAAGGAAAAAAAAAGAAGCCAGACACTGCAGTCAGTGCTGTAGGAATATTAAGTGAATGCAAATGGAGCTAAAGAAAAGTCAAGCAGACATCAAAATAAATGAGAGAAAACAGAAATGATGGGGAATGATAATAAAAAGGAGACAAAATGAATGAAATGTGGAGAGAAAGGGTGAAAATGTTGTTGTAGCTGGGTTCAGAAACCATCAGACCCTGTTTAACCATAGTTTCCACCATAGAAAATATGAAAATTTATTTCCACTGATGATTCCTCCTCAACACCAAAAACTATGAGAACTTCATCATTTAGTCTTTAAAGTTCACACAAGAACAGACCTTGCTGCCAAGTAAAACTGGTGTCATTTTCTTATTTAAACCAGAAGCATTCCAGCTAAAGTCCCCCTGGGGGTTTTCTTATCCTGTGAGAACAAACATAGGATATTTTTATTGATGTTAGTGTGAAGCGAGCAGTGCCTTGTCCTGTCTAATGGCTCACACTGTGGGTGTGAAGGACAAAAGCTTCTTTCATCACCTCGTTTCCTCTTGAAGAATGCAGTTAAACCAAACACAGAATTCCACTGGGAACAAACACCAGTGAAACATTTTGTCTGCAAGTGAAGAAGACCGAAAAGAAAATCCACACAGACAAGCAGTTAGTTACCCAAGTTACTGTGTGTGGGTGAAACGGGGTTCGGTGACAGGTTTGGCGAGCTCGTGTCCATACTGTGGGTCATCTGGTGATCATTAGTCTCTCCATCCTCACTGAGGTATCCAGGTGGTGGCGTTTCTGAGAAACATGAAAACACATCAGACCGAGACACACAAATACAACTTATCGAGACACAGGTGGTGGACAGAATGTGTAGTTTGTACAGATAACACTTGGCTGAAGGGAACACAGCTGTGGTCACCTGTTTACAGTTTCCTTACTTACCCATGCCCGTAGACTTCAGGCCTCAAACCAAGGCCAAACCAAAAGGTACAGGCAGTGTTTCACTGGGCTTTCAGTTCTTTACAGTCTCATTGAATTCTGAGTAGAGGTGCACGATATTGGATTTTTGGCTAATATCTGATATGCCGATATGTTAAAACTTATTTGGCCGATAACCGATACCGTTGCTGTACCAATACCGATACTGATCATGTTTTAAATAATTTCCTTTGTCAGAACATAGTCCTCTTATTTAGGCTTATTTGCTACAAAAATAACAGCTGTAAGAGCTGGTGACATATATTCAGTAAGAGTCATATGATATGCAAAGTACTTTAACTTATATTAAATGAAAAGTGTTAAATGTTATTTATTAGCATTAGTCACATGCGAGGATGTCTCACTTGTGGAGGCTTGTTCCAGGTTCCCAGCTGCAGTGTGGGATCCTCTGCACTCTTGTGCATGAAGGACAGCCTTTTTAAGTTCAATGTTTTTGTCTATCCATTGTGCTGTAAGACTAATCATGCTAAGGGGGCTAACACAACGTCCAAATGTCTGAGGTAAAACTCACTCAAGTGCTATCGGCTGTTAGCTTCTCAATGACGTTGGGGATGACGGCTTGTAACTCGGGTAAGGTTACATTGGAAAAATATCTCAGACTGGGGACGATGTAGCGAGGCTCAATGTAGTCCAAAAATCTTCGGTTATGTACTGTAACCCCAGATTCTATGAGTACAGTATAGGTATAGCCCTTTAAGGCTATCGCTAGAAGTGCTGCGTTGCGCGCGGAGGGATAAACCCACTAGCGATAGCCTTAAAGGGCGAAGCCTATACGAAATAGAACTTCATAATCCGAAATCCTCGCCAAGAAAAAAATAAATAAATAAAACTTCCACACCACCGACATTTTGAATTTTTCTTTCCACCATGGAATCAGGTAGGCGCACACGACATCATCACGTTGTTCTGCCGCTGCAGGCATCCTTCTAACTGGGTTGTCATACAAAAACAGCATCTTTTATATCGGTGAGTTATTTTGATGGAATGGCCGATGTCTGATATTGAACTATAACAATAATATCGGCTGATACCCATACCATGCCGATAATACCATGCATCCTTAATTCTGAGAGCTTGCGACCAGCAAACCATGTCGTGTTTTTGCAACTTATTTTTGAAAATCACTGCCTAATTTTGTGTGCTCAGCAAAACTTTCCTCGAGACAGCTCACATCATTTCCTGCCCCTCTCCAACTTGGCCCACTTTGTACCCACTTTGATGTTTATGATTTATTCTACTGAAGGATCATTTTTAAACAAACATAGGCAGATTTTAATCAGGCAGTTTTTAAAAAAAAATAATTATTGATTATGATTGGTGTGGTTTTTAGACCTGAACATTTAAGACTGAAGTCTTGAACATTTTCTGCCATAAGGAGAGGGTGGAGGTGTCAAAACTGAGCTCTAGGGCTATATGAGAGAACTACTGTATATGAACTGAGTGTTTTTTTTACTGTATATGAACTGAGTGTTTTTTTACTGTATATGAACTGAGTGTTTTTTACTGTATATGAACTGAGTGTTT
This sequence comes from Simpsonichthys santanae, assembly GCA_031762415.1. Lineage (NCBI taxonomy): Eukaryota > Metazoa > Chordata > Actinopteri > Cyprinodontiformes > Rivulidae > Simpsonichthys > Simpsonichthys santanae. Next base: position 30,447,591 of record JARVLU010000599.1, on the reverse strand, counting down.
TTTACTGTATATGAACTGAGTGTTTTTTGCTGTATATGAACTGAGTGTTTTTTACTGTATATGAACTGAGTGTTTTTTACTGTATATGAACTGAGTGTTTTTACTGTATATGAACTGAGTGTTTTTTTTACTGTATATGAACAGAGTGTTTTTACTGTATATGAACTGAGTGTTTTTTACTGTATATGAACTGTGTTTTTTACTATATATGAACTGAGTGTTTTTTTACTGTATATGAACTGAGTGTTTTTTACTGTTTATGAAACTGAGTGTTTTTTACTGTATATGAACTGAGTGTTTTTTACTGTATATAAACTGAGTGTTTTTTACTGTATATGAACTGAGTGTTTTTTACTATATATGAACTGAGTGTTTTTTACTGTTTATGAAACTGAGTGTTTTTTATCTGAACTCTGCAGTCTCTCTGTGAGCTGGCTGTTCACCGCCTTCGAGTACTCCACATCCCCCCCGGCCCCTCTCTGTGTAATGTCGTTGTCATTATGTGCTTGTGTGCGAGATTTTTTTTTTTTTTTTCATTACCACATTTTTGACTCTCAAACAGAGGTCAAAAATATGTTTGGAATTTTTTTGTCTCCAAACCCTATGTGTCATTTTTTTCACCACTTTTATTGTCTGTCCAACAGATCTCACTTGTAAATGA
>JARVLU010000599.1:30243074-30256399 GCA_031762415.1 Simpsonichthys santanae | reverse complement strand
GGAGACAAACAAACATTCACTCTCTCACTCACACCTAGAGACAATTCAGAGTTACCATTCAGTCTAACATGCATGTTCTTGGTCTGTGGGAGGAAACCGGAGTACCCGGAGAAAACCAATGCAGTACGGAGAGAACATGCAAACTCCACCCAGAAAGGCCCTGTGCCGGGATTTGATCCAGCAACCTTCTCACTGAGAGGCAACAGCTTTATCAGCTTGTCCACCACGCTGCAGACTCATCTTTATGAAATGTAAAATTTTAATAATTTCAGTCACAATTTTTCGCTTTTCTTCATACGTGTCAGGTTATATGTTAAAAAAGGCAACACTAACACTCAGAGGTGACACTAACATTCAGTAACTCACATTTATTCACACAGACTATCAACTAATTAGGTTTACAATATGTAAACCTGTTTAGGTCTTGGGAAACGCTTTCTTAAACTTTTTATGAGAGTCCGAAAAAAGTTTTTCTTTCATCGGTGGATTTTTATTAAGATGCAACTTCCTGCTGTAAGATTTATTTTTAGCATGCACTAGTTTACATGCTTTTCTCTTGCTATTTGGTGAATGAAAGCCATTGACCCGCAAGAGGAGCACTTTTCTCTTGAGAGGTGTTTGGATGCAAACTTGCACAAGCTGCTGTGCCTGCAGGCTAAAACCACACAGCTAGTTTTTAACACTGCTCCCTAGGCAACTTATATCAATACACACACACACATGTGCATGCATCCCCCCACCCCCACCCACACACACACGCATGCACACACAAACCGAATCAAAGCATTTCAAAGGTTGAAGAGGTGCTGAAGCTGAAAAAAGTATGGAACAGGAAGATCTGCTGTCTATTGTTCTCTCACCAGGTTTCAGAAAGCTGCCAAGACTGTTCATCTTCTGTCCAGCAGCACATCAATCAAAAAGGTTGTCTGATTTATGAACACAAAGTTGCAAAGGTACATTCTGCTCTGACCAGAGGTTTACTTCCTGTCTGATGACAAGTGCTACCAAAGTACAAAAAAATAAAATTCAGTGTATGCTGCTGAGTGTAGCTACAATATGTGGAAAGCAGATAAAGCAGCACATGCATTTATTTACAAAAGAGCTAAATCTCTGGTAATTTTGGAACATGGATTTGAATAAATACATACACCCACTCGTAATGATAACAGCCCATGAATAGCCAAAATAAAATAAAACACCGTTCACAGATTCCAAAAATCCATTACATGGGAAGCACGGAAAATTAGAAAAGCAAACAAATCCTTCTATTAAATTTAATATAAATCATGATGCATTGGATCAAATAAATTATTAAACACAAATGCATGTTAGTGTTGGTGAACAGTGAAAATTCTTTAAAGTGACTGGATACAAAATTCACTCACTCCCCTTAACTTCTATTGGATTTTCCCTCTTCAGGGGTCACCACAGTGCGTCATCTCACTCTGTCCTCTGTAGCCTCTCGCTGTCCTCTCTAACTGCATCCATATCTCCTCTTTGTCTTTTTCCTGGCAGCAGCATTTCTAACATCCTTCTACCAATACACCCACTGTCCCTCCTATGGACATGTCCAAACCATCTCAGTCTGGTCTCTCTAACTTTATCTCTGAATTGTTCAACCTATGCTGTACCTCTGATGATCTCATTCCTAATCTTATCCATCTTTGTCACGTCTAAGGAGAACCTCGGCATCTTCATTTCTGCCACGTCCAGTTCTTTCTCCTGTCTTTTTGTCCATGTGTCTGTCTCCAGAGCATACAACATAGCTGGTCTCACCTATGTCTCTTTGACCTTTGCTGACACCTTTTAATTGCAAATAACTCTGAAACTTTTTTCTCCATCCACTCCATCCTGCCTGGACTCTCCTTCACTTCTTTACCACATTCCCCATTTTCCTGGACAGTGGACCCCAAGTACTTGAAGCCCTGCACTTTTGTGACCTTTGCTCCTTGTAGCCTCACTTTTCCACCTCCTCCCTCTCATTCACACACACGTACTCTGTCTTACTACGGCTGACTTTCATTCATCTTCTTTCAATTACATACCTCCACCTCTCCAAGTTCTCTTCCACCTGTTCCCTGTTCTCACCACAGATCACAATGTCATCTGCAAACATCATAGTCCATGGGGATTCCTGCCTGACCTCATCTGTTGGTCGGTCCATCACCATCACTTAAACATTATTACAGTAATGTGTTTTAATGACTTTTGATTTTTTTTTTCTCTCCTCTCAAAAGATAGACTCAAAAAGAAAAGTCGAGAGGAGTCAAATTGTTTCTTCACACCCTAAAAAAGACCAGTTTGGAAAAAACAAAACCTTGTGAATCCATGCTTGAATAAGAGCTGTTTTTGATTTGCTTTTGTGAGCAAGACACTAAGTATTGCTTGGTTGGAGACCAGAATCAATTGGTTTTCAGCGTGACCGAAAGATCAGATACTAAAACATTTTATTTATTTCTTTTAAAAATTAGTAAATGAACCATAGCAAACAATAATTTTCCTTTTACAGAACCAAACATCTGCTTGAATGGATAACTAATTTAAATCCAAGTTTACTATAAAGGACACAAAGTAAGTAAGCATGGAGGGCATGCTATTAATTGCAATTAAACAATTATTAATTACTAAATGTAAATTTAGAAAAGTTGTCTCCGTCAATACAGAAAGAACTATGTAATTGTTATTCCTAAGCTCATTTAAGTCTCTGTAAATCTTACTGAGATGACTGTTGGCAATTAGACCAATGCACATATTGATGGAAATTTAAAAAAGAAAATTGATTAAAACCACTCTGAATTTGTTCATAACGGCAAATAAAGTGCAACTTTCATGTAAAATTCCTGCAAATATCATACTTTTTATGTCACAATATAGTCATAGTCTTACTGATATGTTCTATTTTTTTTTTTTTTTTGTCTCCAATCAGTAGCTATTGGGTTTCATGGGTTGCTAAACCTTTCCAAAGTCCTCTCACACTTCTTTCTGACTCATGGAGACTAAATGGAGAAGGGTTAGCTGGGCATAGAGAGATACAGGCTTTAGTTAATGTGTTTCATCTCATCAGCATGTTTCTGTCTGCCACTGTCTCTAGCACTTGTAAGATGAATATAATATAATATAAAACCCATAGGAATTGTCTTGACTGCACTTTGAATGAATTATTGTATACACTGATGAAAACCTTGTGATGACATAAATTCAAATAGGTGTCCTGAAAGCACTAATTACTGAACAGCTCAATAATGATGCCACACTATAGGTTTGTTTTCTGTTAATGATCTTTTAAACAAATAAATGTCAGATGATCCCATTTGTCAATACGAACTAAATAAAAGTAAAACGTATGACACAGTGAAGCTCAGATGGTGTAAAAATGTCAGTCTAGACCCCAGATAAGTTTAATTCTAACTGTGGGGGTTGCTGTAACAAATGTTTTACCTGTTATCTGGTTTACTTTTTCATTTTAAAAATAAAAAAGACAGAAAAGGTCTAGAGCCATACTGCTCTACAGGTACATTCTGCTTTTTAAAAGATTTACTCTAATTCTTTTTGAGTTTTAGTTGCACAAACATATTGGTGCAGTAACCTGGGGCACTTTAATTTTTAGACTTCCTTTGACAGAGATTGAAGACCTTGTGAAATGTTAAAAGATCAATTCAGCAAGTTTTTTTTTTTAATTCTGTTTGCTGTTATTTATTTATTTATTTTATTTTTTACAGCTCTTAGTGAAAAATAAGAACCAGCAGGTCTGAGTTTTACAAAAATAAGAAATCATAACTTGGCTGAAACTCTACCTTCAGTATTTCTCTCAGTGAGACACAACAGGAAGTTGCGTCAGTTTATAAAATTATCCATCCATCCATCCATCCATCCATCCATCCATCCATCCATCCATCCATTATCTTTTACTCATTTCTTCCTTTTCAGGTCACGGGGGTCACTGGAGTCCATATCCAGCAGTCACTGTGCGAGAGGCAGGAGACATCATGGACAGTTCTCAGTCCATCACAGGACAAGGCCACTTCAGAAAAAGCCACAAATATGAGAAAAAAAAATGTTCCCAGGACTTCTCATGTACAAACATAACATGTGGCATACAGTTCACATGTGACACAGACAGACTTGTTTTTTCTGATGTCTAGATTCTTGTGACATATTATTTGGAAACGCATGCAGTTTGTGGGTTCACTTATTATGTGTATAATAAAATGCCTAATGCTTCAGAGGCATATTTTCCTTTTTTCCCTGTCCCCCCAGGGAATCGAGTGAAAAGTGAGACTTGACAGCATTTCTTTCCCAGGAAACGCAGGTCAAAGCTGTGCGAGCGTGCTCATAGAAGTGTTCAAATAGTGCAAACCACAGAAGAAATACACCACATGGGCTTTTTTTTAAACTTCCACCACACACCTCCATCAACAAGAAGGCACAAATAAATATTTTTATTGTTTATTCTTGATTTCCAGTTACACACTTTGAAATAAATTGTGCAACCCAGTTGATTGTTATGTAGATAACAATCTATAATAACACTCATGGTTGCAACATAATACTTTTTTATTTTATTTTTTTTACTATGAGCACATTTATGCAAATTAAAAATCTGTACTCACATATGTACAGCCCATGTGCAGCTTTTTGATGATGTGGTTGACAAGTCCATAGGGATGGACACCGTTAAGCCGAGCAAGATGTTTACGTTCATCATTTTAATGATCTCAAAAGATCTGTTCCACATGGACATTGATATGTTTGCCACTAACATACTGTACATCTGTTTGTGTCAGGATCAATTCACTGTGACATATGCAACTCCCATCAGCCTCCTCCTCCTCAGACCACAACACAACACCCACAGCTGGGCTTCCCCATCAGCCATCAGACCAAGAAGCAGAATTAGGAACGCTCTTTTGGACATTTCTGCATAAAGACCAGAGGGCAAACCTGTCCCACCTTCAGCTCATTAACTGCCACAAAGACAAAACAAAAGATATTAAAATAAAATAAAATCAACAAATGTAGTTTCTGTGAGAACTCAATTAACGTAATTGCCGTTGTGTAAGCTGCTGCTTTTTTCTCACACTTTGTCCCCCGTGGTTAACATGCAGGAACGTCTTGTGGTGACACATTATGTTCCAAGGTGAAACTATTTTATACGTTTTAATGCAGACGTTTCTTTATTTCTGCTTTTTTTTTTTTAACCAGCTGACACAATTGGTTGGTACATTAACATTACATGAAAATAGACAAACTTTCCGTTGCATCCTTGTTAAATTCTGAGTTTTTACAACCAAGCACCAGTAAGTTGTGTGGTTGTGTGTTGCATGGCCAGTTTTTGAAAATGACTGTCTGTTTCTGTTTGCATGGCTTGCAAAACAGATTCTAAACCATGTACATTATTTCTTTGCTCATCTCAGCTCACATTACCCACCTCACTCTGCTTTGTAATTATCTCAGCAGCTGTCTCCACATTTATGATTTGATCTTGTTGAGTACATTTTGGAAATTAAAATAGGCAGATTTGAAGATTTTAACATTTTTTTTACGATTATTGATCGAGTTAGACTTGGACATTTGGGATTGCAGCCTCAAATGTTTTCTGTCAGCTCCTGTGCAGGAGTCAAAATGCAGCTCTAATGCTCCAAATATGTAGATACCAAATGAAGAAGAATTCAAAATGTGTTTGAGATACTTTGGAGACTCCTTCACGGATGCTGTTTGCCAACTACTGTAGTCTCCAGCATCAAATGTTTTATCAAACACTGGTTCCATAAACAGCAGGTTTCTTTGGTCATTTCCCTTTTAAATGTTTTAAAAAGGATAAATTCAGCTGAAACATTGTCTATGTAAACAGTGCATGAGGAACGGACTGGATGAGTGTGTAAATGGGTAAAACAAACATTTTGAAGCACTTTGAAGAACCTGGTTGAAGTAATTTTTAAAAGTTCATCATGTTCCTTCACAATTACATTTCAAATCAAATTTATACAAAACCAACCACTAATAAGTTGTAATAGAAAATAAAGGCCTGTTCATAAACATAGCTTTACTTAGTAGGGAAAATGCACAGTCATGCTTTATTTGAAACTGTAAATAGTTATGCTATAAATATTCTGACCAGTGTTGCCAAAATTGCACCAATCTGTTGGACAACTTACTGTCAAACTTTTACTCATTTACACGAGCTCAGCAAAGAAGCGGGGAGTTTCTTTTCCAGGTAATCTAAAACAAAACCTTGTCACCTGGACTGAGGCCATGGGCGTAATCAGGGCACAGTAAGGGCCAGTGAGTGTCTGGGGGCAATGAAGGAGGAGGAAGAAGTGCTGATGATGGTGGTGGGGGTGGTGAAATTGAAAAAGCATGTGAAGACAAATGTGACTGAAAGACAGAGATCCAGACATTTCCAAATGCCCGGGCACTGAGGGTCTGAAAGCCATAGCAGAGCCACCCTCCCGTGGGACGTGACTCACCTGGAAGGAGGGCCAAGCGCTGCCAGATGTGGAGGAAGCCGCCTGGGTCCCTCACGCCAGGCCTGTCTAACACTGTCTCGATTGTGCTACAGCATATGCTTCCAGTCAAGGGTGAAAAATGCAGGCACCAGCACATGCCAGAAGTCTTTCAAGCATAGCCCAGCAGTCAGCCTGCAGCCCTACACCCACCATGACACACATACACACACACACACACACACACACAAAGAGCAGAGATCCTCCCAGTCATCCAGCCAGCGCAGTGCAGACATGTCACCGCACTGCAAGTCAAGGCTGGTTAAGCTGTGAAGCAGCTAAGAGGGACTCAGTCCAGACACCCATCCCTGGGGAAAGCACTACACAACACACCCATCCAGTCGCACACACACACACACAGTCCACCTCACATGACCAAAAGTGACTACAACGATGAAAGGATAAGAAATGCACAACATGTTGTCGTAGAACAGAGTTTAGTGTCACCAAGGATCAAAGCAAACAGAGATGTCCCTGAAAAAGCTGCCGCAGTCAAAATCTCTTACACTCATGTTTAACAATGGATTTAATCAGCTCACGACAACGTGAAGAAAACATTTCAATAAAAAACATAGAAATTGCCCCATTGAACCGAACTCCCACTCTTATACACAAGTTGCTGATTTAGCAATGCTGGGGAGTTGTCACTGTGTGCATGTGTGTGTGTGTGTGTGAGCCTTGGAGATTACTCAGGGTGTTTAGGAACATGCAGCTGGTGAGCACACATCTCTTTTATACAGAAAATCTCATCCAAATCACCCTCCCCTGCAGCTACACACACACATGGCTACTTGCGAACTGTAAAAGTCCAAGGGCCTTGCGCAGGAATGTGTGTGTTGCACAATGATCTCATTGTGCCATGATATGGCTTGTCTGAGCTGCACACTGTGGCAGAGTCACACCTGTTCCACCTATCCTAAAGGGCTTTGCTAAGCCAGAGATACATCAATCAGCATTTAGAGCACACAGAAACGCAGAGATGAACACACTGAGATGAAAGACACAAGCATACACATGCAGAGACCCACAGACACACCGTGCTGATGTGGCACAGTCTGCAGCAGAGTGGCTCCCTGAGTTCTGTTGTCTGAGATGAGCTGGGATGTGACACTACATACTTCTGAATTTGCGTTAACCAGATGAAGACATCCATAAAACAACTCACAAACGTAAGACTATAATACTGTGTTACATAATGTTATTAACAGCATTTAATAAACTAAAATATTACACCGTTAGGTTATAAGAAGTAGCTTGTCGTTGATGTACATGAACCTACATGTTGAGAATATGCCATTGCATAGAAAGCTATAAGTTATTATGTAGCAGTGTCTGTAATCCTGTTTTATTTTTGATCAAGATGCCCAAATAATTATATGAAATTTGTAACTGATATTTTGGGTTAAACAAGTGTGTAAATCCATCCATCCATTGTCTTTTACCCGCTTCTTCCATTTTGGTTCATGGGGGTGCCCATGTCCAGCAATCACTGTGCGCAGGATACACCCTGGACAGGTCTCCTGTCCATCACCGGGACACATAAAGACAAATGAGACAAACAACCATTCACTCTCTCAATCACAGACAATTTAGAGTTACCAATCAGTCTAACATACATGTTTTTGGTCTGTGGGAGGAAACTGGAGTATCTGGAGAAAACCCATGCATGCACAAAGAGAACATGCAAACTCCACCCAGAAAGGCCCCTGGACCGGGAATTGAACTGGGGACCTGCTCGCTGAGAGGCAGCAGCTCTACCAGCTGCGCCACCGTGCTGCCCCATTGTGTGAATCAAGTTCAGTTTTCCTGAATATTTTAAACTGAATTGAATTCATCTAGATTGGACTTTAAAGTCCATGGGAAAAATATAATGTGGAAGTTCACTCTTTGACAAACAAAGAAGTAAACAAATGATACTCTGATGTACCCTGTCACTAAAGGATTTGTAGTTTTTGTGATTATATTGGTATTTATCTGGACTAGAATTGAGCAGGCATATAAGTAAACCTTAATGTTTTTTGCCCACGATATTTAAGAGGGTAGGTGTTACATTGGATATAAAATGCAATGTAGTTTTAATTTTATTTATATATTTATTTGTTATTTTTACTTGTCCAAGGTGGTGCAGAGTGACGGATCCTGGCAAGTGGAAGAAGCAATTTTATCCACCAGCAATGGCGGAGCCAGGGGGTGGCCAATGGTGGCCTTGGCTACCATAGATTAATCTTTGGCCACCTCAATGATTTGAGGAGACTATACGTTTAAACAATTTAAAAAGCATAGTTTTCTCAAATGATAGGGTGGCTGTTTTACATAGATATGGAGATGGCCATCTTGGATTTTGATCTGACAAACCATTTTTCGAAAGGAAGCGTTCTTGCGACTAGATGCACACAAAAATGAAAGTCAATACCTCACTTATTTTTCAAGCTCACAGCTCACTAAACAGATCCAGAATTTTAAAAAAAAATTAAAAAAAAAAAACAAAAACAGAACTGAATTAATTTTTGTGATTTCCACTTTTACATGACAAGTAGAGAAAACACTTGTATGCTTTAGAAAATTCAGAAATGAAAAGTATATGTATTTTAGTGGACAAATGTGAAAAGATATCAACCCTTACGTAAACATTTTGTATACTGATAAATACATGCTTATCAACTTGAAAATTTTTTTTGTTTTTTTAATTTACAAACCATTTTTAGGGGAATAAAGGTCAAGTGCATTTTCATGATCGCAGCTTCTCTGCACCTCTTTTTCCACTGTTACAAACGAAAAATGTCACATTTGTTTTTTGGAGCCACCATAAAGTCGGTAATACAGAGTGTCATTTGATCCACTGGCTCATTGGTGTGACGGGTCCCTTGAGTCTGAAGAGCGCTTCCAGTAAACCTCAGATACTCTTGTGATAAAGGCTTCACTGGAGGGCCAAAGTGATCTTTCAGTGGGAAATGACGGCTGCTTGTCACATTATCACCATCACTCTAGTAAGAATCAATCAATACCCATTTTGTGAAGGTCCATCTGGGAGAGCCGCTGTTCTCTGGCTTGTTGATGCTGCATTTTCTCTCACTCAGTAAAGGACCAGATGATTCTGATACTAGAGTCATAAGAAATTAAGATCAAGTAAAGCAAAACTGAGCTGAAGAAATTCTTTAGATTCTCAGTTCAGTTCTTACATTTTACAATTCAACATTTTGTTTTGTCATAATCCTTAAACAAATATCAAACCTCGCTGGATCTATGCATCGTTGACTCTTTGAGTTAGATATGAACTGGAAGTAGCTCATAGCTTTGTGAAGTTTCTTTCAGCTGGTTTACAGATGAACAGGACAAGACTGAAATGTCCTCAGGATTTATAGAAAACAAGGCAAAGCAGGTGGAGAGTTAACGACACCTGTGATCTTGCCGACACGTGGTCACATGGTTCGCCTGTTTGAATTGTTTCAGGCAAGTCTCATGTCTACAATAGCTTGTTTTATTAACTACTGTATTTGGAAAATATTATTGGTAATGTATATAAATTATTACATATATATTTACATTGCTTTACTGGTCATGATGCTGACAATATACAGGCAGTCCCCGAGTTACAAACAAGATCTGTTCCTACAGCCCGTTCGTAACCCGATTTTGCTGTAAGTCGGAGCGCTACCCACGTGGCGGCCGTAAAATGTTGTATTAAACACATTTTTCAATGTAACACAACAACAGCGTACTTAGAACACCATTTTGCTGTGTTTCCAAGCAGTTAGCTAACACAGTACCCTCAAAAATTTTGAAAAAACAAAAAACAAAATGCTGCATAAAAAAGTCAATGTGAGGGGTGATGACGTCACTGGGGGCAGTGCCGTAAGTCCGAAATGCCGTAAGTCGATGGCGCCGTCAGTCAGGGACCGCCTGTATATGATATGTTAAGTGTAGTAGATAAATTGGACTGGTAATGAACCATGTTTTATTTTGGGATGGGCAAAATATTAATACTGTATATCAAATTAAGACTGCATTTACTGAAATACTACATTATTTTATATATGCCAAAAATAACAAAAACCTAGTGTAAAAGAAATACAGGTAGTCTCCGTTTTACGGCCGAGATCCATTCCTACGGCCCGGCCGGATACCGATTTAGACTTAAACCGGAACTGCTGCACGTGGCGGCCGTAAACGCGGATTTTCGGCCGCAAAATTGAAACCGAAACTGAACGGCGATCGGTAATGTCTGTTTAAACACTTTTTTTTTCAATGAAAATTAACAACTGCGCACTTAGAACGCTGTTTTAATGTGTTTCCAAGCAGTTAGCTAACAAAATACCCAAAATAAATAAATAAATAAATAAAAAAACATAAATGCTGCATAAAAAAGGCAACGTAAGGTGTGATGACGTCACTGGGGGTGGCGCCGTAAATGCAAAACGCCTTAAACCGGGACTACCTGTATTGTTGAACTGAGGTTAATTACCTATTGAAGGTCTTACTCTTTATTCTTTGTATGCTAGGTTAGATGTTTTGCTTTGTAAATAAATAAATATCAATGGTTGTAACAGTTCCGCTAATCCACTAACGTTAGCATTTTCTCTATTTTCGAAACCATTAGCAGGATTAGCTTCCACTACATTAGGTTTTGCCAATTTTAAGTTCACCAACAAAATTCACAAGCTTGTGTTGAGCTTACTCTGTGTACATGTGACCAGACGTGATTGGTCGACGCAGCTTCAACTGGAAGTACCATGATCTGGTGTGGATTTTGAACCCAGAGTGCTGACAGAACTCTGGGAACTTGAAGGAAAAAATAAAGAATGATATGTATTCAACAAAATGGCTGACGTGACAGCAAAAACTTACATGTGGTATTAACAAGAGATATGGAGGGAGACAGAGCATGATGCCTTGACAGGACAATCCATGGACAGGAACAACAAAGAGACACAGAACTTATAGGGGCACTGACGAGCAGATAATCACAAACACCTGGGGAAGGACAACGAGGAACAGGTGACAGAGGCAGGAGCTGATTACATGAACACAAAAAACAACCAGATCCTCTCAGGAAGGAGACAAAGATGTGTGACACTGACAGTCATCTTAAAGATAAGTGGTTTAGAGCTAAAGAAGCACATTTTTTTTAGTTAGCGGAATATGGGTTTGTGAAGCTGATTTTGGTTAGTTGTGCCCACCACTGATGAATATAATCAAATGCACTGTTGTTATCAACAACTATTGAGCTACATCCTTCCAAGCATAAATAGTATGATTTTACATATCCAGTTTAACATAATTTGTTTCACTTACCCTTAGGATTCAAGCATGTTTCCCTCTTTATAGCAATTGCTAAATACAGTATACAGAATGTGAGAGAGCAGGTCACAAGGAAAGAAAATAGTGGTTGTAAATGACTTGAGGATCAAACATTTGCTTTTAGGTGTTAGAATGATTTTTAACTGCTTCTCTTTAATTCTTGGAACAATGTGCCACGAGTGCTGCACAGGCACTCTTTCAGGTCATCTCCTGAGTTGGAACATCAAGATCCTGACTGAGCAAGGACCTGGTTTATTGTCTCACACACTGAAAGAATAAGAATTATTGGGCATTGAATCTATTCTAATCAGTGTCTACCACCTTCATGCTCATGTACTTTGTACTAACGGATCAACTGAGTAATACCTTGAAGTCTATGGTTGGTACAGTTTATTGCTGAAAAATAACTTTACAGTGGCTGGACTCTGTTGTTTGAAGTGCTTTGTGGATGGTTGCCTCCAGTGGGTTTTCTCCTTTTCAGTTGTTGTTTTACTTAAAACACTGCAATAACCCTATTAAAGAAAACTGGCAGGACAGTCCAAGCTCAAGTTAAATGGACATTCAGTGCATCATTGAGCTGAAGCAAACTCCAGTCCATTGATAGATGTCTATCGTTTGGGTCAATCAGACTTGGCCCAGCTTATTTTTCTCAAGACTCACTTTGACCAAGGGCTACTGCATGTACTGAATCCATATGCTGCTGCCATCAGTATCTAGTTGATGTTATTATTCATAGTAATACCTGGGCAGAGCATTTGTAGCAGATGTCAGGGATGTCTAAGTTGTTGAGGGAGGCTTTGCAGGATGTCAAACTAGATAAGTGTCTAGTTGAAGTCTCTAGTGGCATAGTATTTGGGTTGTCCTGCCCACGTGATCACCAGCTTCATAAAACCACTAATACATCTGTGGACAGGTGAAGCCTATAATTTAATTTGTGGCAGCAGTTGCAGCTATCCTCCAGGTCAAGATCAACAAAGAGATGAGGCAATTCTTGAGGCTAGTTGGTATTAGAGACAGCTTATTCCAAACTTCATGCCTTGGCCTCCTTGTTCCTTGTGATCTCTACTCCTCCAGATTGAGTGCCATTCAAAACCTTCAGCCTGAAGAACAAGCCATCCACTCAACTAAAATCTGATTCTTTCTCCAATAGTACTCACCTTCTCTCCCATTAAAGTAAGAGAGTCAGAGATTCTCTATTGTCATTTGCACCACATGTGGTACATGTGATGGAACAAGATTATGTACACAGGGTCCCAGTTAAATCCAACAATAAAATGTAAAAGAAGAACAGTAATAACATCTAAGATGTGAACTAAGAAAATAATCAACTAAAAATACACTAAGCACTAGTAGCACAAAAACAACACTTCAAACAGCAGCATGAGCATGAGTCTGTATGAGCAGATGAGCATGAACGAACACAGTGACATGAAAGCTGATCAGCAATAACATGAAACAGATCAGCAGCAACATGAAACAGATCAGCAGCAACATGATGTAATATTTCACAGTGATTATTCTGGT
>JARVLU010000599.1:29898328-29910007 GCA_031762415.1 Simpsonichthys santanae | reverse complement strand
CTCCCCCAGAAAATTTAGAATAAAGTACCGTAGATGCCATTTCCTGCATTCTGGTGTATTTTAACGGTTGTTTAACGTCTAGTTTTATCTGCATAAGTAAACAATTGATTCAATAACTATTTTAGAGTTAACTGGCTCCACAAGCAGTAGCCTGACCAACAGCTCCCCTTGTGTGAGTAGAGCACACTTCACTTCTCTCAAGCATCCTACCCACTGTGTCGAGTACTGTTTCCATTGCCACCACCTTCATGTGCTTCAGTTCTTGGTTGTGTAGTTGTATAATGAGAAGACTTTTTTTTTCAATGAAAGTAAATTGGACTGTCTTTTCAACATTTTGATTGCGCTCATAAAAACAAACTTGCGCCGGTGTTTTGATATGTAATGTGTCGTAACGTGATTACCCACCAAACATTTCTCTCGTATTTTTAAGAAATAATCACAATTTTTATTAATGACCCACTTAAACTGTAAAACGGATTTGCAACTTACTTGTGCTGCTTAATTATATTTTTGTGTTTTTAATTGCCCATAATTAACTTTAAGGGGCGGAGATTTTTTTAAAGGGGGTATGTGATATTAGGAAGCTTGTGGCTGTTGTGTTTAAAATTATGGAATTATTTTTAGATTTCAACATAAGTTTTATTCGCTCGAGGCAGTCAAATTTGTTCATGACTTTATTATTAATAATCCTGAGAGTGACCAGATCCAATCAAACAGTTACTGGAACGCAGGATCCTGTTCTGGCAGAATCTAGCTCAAATTAATTCCTGCTCATCACACTGTAACTATAATTGCACATGCTAATTTAACACTCTGCATTTTGGCTTATTTGTGTAAATAATCCTATACAGATCAATGAGGCAGGACTCCTGCAGGTTAACTTACTTCCTTCATGTTTGTTTTGGTGCTCGTGAATGTTCAGCTTGTACCTGATCTGTTAGGAAAGCCTGATGCATCCGAGCACCACGTTTTTCTACCACATCAGGTGTAGCTGATAGCCTCCGTTGTTGTACGGAATATTTCAGCAGTACATGTACAGTAGTTGTTTCTAAAGTGCTCTTTTGTATCTTTAAAAAGATTTTAACACCTAAGCTGACTGGTTGTTTTACTGGTTTGTTCTAAAATTACTGATTCAAAGTGTGGCAATTAGAGAATAATTAGCACCGATCAATCATTTTAAAGGGAAAAAGGAGGATGACAGGTAAACTGCTGCTGATCAGATTTGTTGCGGTGCTTTTGCCTTAATGAAGAACTGAATGATGAATGTGCAGAAGCAGAAGGTGACTGGTTCTTGTCGTCCAACAGAACTTCATCTACAAGTGGGACCGCAGTCACAGCTGCTCTGTTACAGACGTGGAGAAGATCAGATATGAAACTTCTGTTCAGTTCATGTTCAAGTGGGTCAACGCTAACGTCTGGTGGACGTCTCAGAACCATCCATGCTCACGCTATGTTCTGCTGTTTCTCATCTCTTTGCTTTGTTCTTGTTTCTGTCAGAGAGCAGATCAAAGAGCCAACAGAAGAGGAGTTAGTTTGTCAACTTCACCAGCACCCACACTTACACATACAGTGGTGACACCGACACGTGCTCACGCGCGGCGCCGGCACCGTCCTGTGGTCACGAGGAGACATCGTTCAGACGCACAGAGAGGATTCTGCTGCTCGTCTTTTAGTGGAGCGTCACCGAGCGAGCAGAAAGCACTTTTTTTAATGACATCATGTTTTTTTTTTTAGTCTGAGGAGACCAACGTGGCCTTGAGTTCTACAAAGACTGTCACTCCTCTGCTGAAGAACCTCAAGCACAACATTCACTGACGTAATCACTGGACATCTTTCTCACAACTACAAACTGCTTTCAAACTAGAGCTCGACAGATATGAACATTTTGGCTATCGCTGATACAGATATTGGGAGCCGAATGCTGAAGTCGATAACTGATATAATGACTGCATTTTTTTTAGCTTTGTCCAGCCCCACTAATCTAAGAAAACAACTACTTTTAAACCTACAAATAGCCTACGATAGGTTATCTAAACATTAGCGTGCTGACTTTAGAGCCACGTAGCTAATGACCAGCAGGTTGGAGGATTGAAGAGAGCTTTTTATTGTTGATTTGTTTTATTTTACAGATCAGTTAAAATAAACTTACCATGCTGTGTTCAAGTAAAATATGATACACAGTATTGCTCGCTGCTTCATCTCCAGCTAAAAGTGAAAGTTAAAGTGAACAGCCATGACTTGAAACTTGCCCGCGTGCGCCCTCTGCTGGATACATTGTACAATTACACCTATTACATGTAACGACACGACTCGTTCCCAGCATTTAGGAGTGAAATTTACAAGTGTTTATATCGGTGCATAAAGGGACAATTATCACGGATCCCGATATGTCTCCAAATGCCTATATCTGCCTAAAATATCGGCCTAAAATATCGGCCTAAAATATCGGCCTAAAATATCGGCCTAAAATATCGGCCTAAAATATCGGCCTAAATTATCGGCCTAAAATATCGGCCTAAAATATCGGCCTAAAATATCGGCCTAAAATATCGGCCTAAAATATCGGCTTACCGATATTTTGATTGGGCTCTATTTTAAACGCTTGAGTCAATTTTTTAATGCCAACAGCTGGAGTTTTTATTATGATGCACAAGGCCTGAAATCCTTTCTCAGCTTACAATACTGTTTGAGTTAGGAGGTTTTAAACCTTTGTCATGCTGAGATGTGACAGATAAGTAACCTGCTGGTTATGGTGCAAGTTTTTCAGCACTGAAACAGTCTCTTTTTACATTTCTCTGGTTTTATTTGAGATCTTGTCTTTAATTCAACACATGCAGTATTTGCCCGTGTGTAACGGGTACATATTTAATTAGTGATTAATCTAGAACATTTTCCTGCCTGTCATTGAGGTGGGAAGTTGTTGCTTCAGGGACTTTCTGAGGGTGCAGTAAGTTTTACTGACACAGCAAGGAAGCAGGAAGTCCTCCGCTCCAGGAAGTACGCCACTCAAAAAAAAAGTTTCCAACATGCTGGTGCCAAACATTTGTGCAATCAACCCTTTAATTCCCAGTCTGGATCTTCAGACATGCACTTTGCACCTATGTGCCATTGTCTGGGCAGGTAGACTGTAGAGAACATTGTGAAGCAGAGAGTACTGGTTCTGATGTTCCCATTGAATCAGAATTGCATCTTTTTACTGTAATGTCTGCCATGAAACCTGCTCATGCACGCGTGTGACATTTAAAGGGAAAATACAGAAAACTTCACTTCTTTGTGACATTTATCTGAAAAAAAAATTGTTTTTGTAAAAAAATATACAGTATTAAATGCAATTATTTTTGGATATATTTTATTAACAAATGTAAACAAACTAAATTCAAATAAATATTTTACAAAGGTTTTATGACTAATTTTGGGATTTTTTTATATTCACTTTTTTACTGTTGTTGTTGCTGTTGTTATCATTATTATTATTATTATTATTATTATTATTATTGTGCTTTGTAAAAGTTGTTTGGAATAACCTTACAAAGTTTGTTTTTCTCTCTCACACATACTTTCTATTTTTGATCAAGTTTGGAAAATCCGACGCTTTACATTTAGTTTGAAAAAGGGTCAGATGCCATAAAACCCCAAGGAAGGAGGTTCTTACTACAGTATTGTTAATACTTTGTATGTAATTAGACAGCCAGGGCGGCATGAATAAGATCACAAAGTATGTGGAACAAAGCATTCACGAAGTTGCATCAGGTGTGAATAGCAGACACTTTGCTGTTCAGTTCTTCAGTAGACAGCAAGGTGGGAAAGTTTGGTGGTCATTTAGAAATGGCTAAAATATGCTGAGTCTTTTTAATTTGCATTACCAAAAATAGATGTAGAGGTATTGAGGAATTAGTTAAACAAACTTGCCAAAAACAAACAGATTGAAGTGGTTGTCCCTGAAAATGCCAGAGGCACTTTTCAAAGAATAGACAGTAACAACAGCTGTGTGATCGGGAGGTGAGGCAAGATTGTATAAGGAAGTACTGTACAGTATTTTGTACAGAAGTCTTTACAGTAAGGAAGCATGCTGGTGTGATCACTGACGGTCTGCTAAGTAATAGACTTGGTAGATTTGTAATGACATTATGGAAAGAACAACTCACTGAAATTAAAGAGCTAATGCGGATACAAAGAACTTTCCACACCTGTTCAAACGACTGAGTTTTGAAATGAAATATACTATGAAACAGTCTTAAAATATTCACACTTCAATGTGACAAATTGTGCAATTCAGCTGACTAACAAACTTAAGGATTAAAGAAAATACATTAACCAGTGCAATACATGTGCACACATTTTGTTGAAGCATCCTCTGATTTAACCAGAGGGTGCTTCAACTATATATGGCTACAGTGATTTATTATTTTTAATCATGAGATACTTTTGACACTAAGTAAATTAAAGAAAATTCCTTCCTTGAATTTATTTTAGATTGTTTAAAATCACTTTTATTGATGGCTGGTGTGCTCCCGAAAACTGAAAGTAGCAGTTCAACCATAATACAGTACAGTACTCTTCAAAGTACAGTATTAGCTTTAGGGTGTGCAAATGCTTGCAGCACTTTTTTATTTGGTATATTTTGTCCTACAACAAAATACTCTATTTTCATTTGGTTTATACAGATTTATGTCACTGTAAAGATTAAAAACGCGTAAAATGATTCATCACTGTCTCATTTTTTTAAGATCCCAGCGCTTTACATTTTATGACCTCCAGATGTCTGAGAGCAGCTGTAGTACTTAACCGTCACCAGCAGGTGGCAGCAATGCAGCGCCTAAAATACTGAGCGCTATTAAAAAGCTGAAGAAGAAGAAAGACGCGGAAGTGTAAATGATTTTTCTGAAACCGGGGAAACTAATTTACTTTTATACCTGAACAAAACTGCAAGCATGGGCGGTGAGTGTGGTTTCATCACAGAGATTAATCATTACAGATATTTTTCACTCGTGTCAGTGTGTTTATTTGCTCGTGCATGAATTACAAACCACCAACCTGTCTTTAAACGTGATGGAAGTAAAGCTACGAACCTTGGAGTGACGTCAAACAAGCGTCTTGACTTTAGTTTATATCCATTTATTTATATCACTGCTGTGAATAAATAATTACATTTAAATTTATTAAGTTTATTTTACGTTTCTGTAAAAAAATTAAAACATTACATACATATATGTTTAAACTGCATCAGTCAAAGGTAAACATTTCTAAACTGATGTTTTATTGTCATTCTAAGATAATTTAATGAATACAGTATATTCATTTCCATGCATCCATCCTCTTGTTCTGAAGTCGGGTTGCGGGGGCAGCAGCTTCAGCAGGAAGGTCCAGACACCTCTTTCCACAGTCTCCTCTTCCAGCTCTTCTAGGAGGATTCCAAGGAGTTCCCAGTCTCTCCAGCATGTCCTGGGTCTTCCCCAGGGTCTCCTCCCAGTTGGACAGGAAGCATCCGTACAAATGCCCGAACACCTCAACTGGCTCCTCTCGATGTGGAGGAGCAGTGGTCTTACTCTGTCTCTCACAGATAACTGGACTTCTAACCCTGTCTCTAAAGGGGAGTCCAGCTACCCTGTGGAGGAAACTCATTTCAACCGCCTTTACCTGTGATCTCATTCTTTCTGTCACTACCCAGAGTTTGTTGCCAAAGTTGAAGGTAGGAACATAGACTGACCGGTAAACGGAGAGCTTTACCTTACAGCTCAGCTCCCTCTTCACCACAACAGACCGGCACAGAGTCTTGAATACTGCAGACGCTGCACAAATCCGTTTGTCATTCTCACACTATTCTTCCCTCACTCATGCGCAAAACCCCGAGATACTTGAACCCTTCCAGATGAGGCAGAACCTCATCTCACATCGTCCACAAATATCAGAAGGAATCCTGTGATCACTGAATCAGCATCTCTCCTCCCCCTGGCTCCACCAAAAATTCTGTCCATAAAAGTTATGAACAGAGTCGTTGACAATGGGCAGCGCTGGTGGAGTCCAACTCCCACCCTGAAGGGGTCCGTCTTACTACGGGCAATGTGAACCAAACTCTTGCACCGCTTCAATAGAGACCGAACAGCTCATAGCAACTGCCCCCAATAGTCGAACACTATCTCTAAAGGAGGGTCCAGCTAGGGAGAGTCGATTCTCCAAGTCCATAATACACATATAGACTGGATGGGAAAACTCCCATGACCCCTCAAGACCCTAGTGAGGGTAAAGAGCTGGTCTAGTGTACAACCAGGTTAGAATCCACATTGTTCCTCCTGGATCTGAGGTTCAACCAACAATCAGACTTGCTTCTCCAGTACTCCTGAATAGACCTTACCAGGGAGGTTAAGGAGTGATGCCCCTTAAATTGGAGCACACCCTCCGGTCCCCCTTTTTGAAGAGGAGAATCATCACCCCAGTCTGCCAGTCCAGTGGCACTGGTACCTGAGCTGTACCTCCGGTCCACTAATTTCTAACCTTTCTATTTTGGTCAGTTCCAGTGAAAACCTCAACATCTTTATTTCTGACACCTTCAACTTCAACCATACATCACAGCAGTTCCTGCCATGTTGTGAACTTTCCTTTTCACTCTCGTAGGTGTTCTTCTGTCACTCACCACCCAAACACTTGTCTCCATCCTGTCTGCACTCTCTGCTTTACCTTGTTCACTGCTTGGTCCTTTGAATGGTCGACCCCAGTTCTCTGAACTCATCCATCTTCAACATCCATATTATTTACAGCTTCAACTTTTCCACCACACTCTTATTCCCACACATTTGTCTTGTTTCTACAGACTGATTCTTTTTCTCCCTAGAGCAGCACACCTCCATCTCTCCAGACTTTCTTCCACGTTCTTTAAGATTACATTAAAAAAAAAACATGGAATGGATCTGAAGATAGGAGTTTATGGACAACACTGATATCCATGCTTTTAATTTCCGTCTGAGAAACTGGCTCTTAGTGTTTTAGATTTGAAGAGACCAGCAGCTACATAAAATACATTTCTAGGTTTTTTTGTTTTTTTTCTCCCATGATCTTGTAGTGAACAGATAAAAGTACTGGTAAGCAAAAAAGGATATGTGTCTAGTAGTGCTGAACAATTTAGGAAAATATTCTAATTGCGATTTTTTTTTTTTTTACCTCAAGCTTGCTATTACAATTTAATATGCAGTTATTTGTCAATGTCTTCTTCTCGTATATTTTTCAACAAACACAAGCAATACATTAATTTGTTTCAGTTGCAAAAAAACTCCACTGTTTTCAGCTCCGCTGCATTTGTTTCTGCATTGTTTGAGCTCCTTGATAGCAACTGTGCTAAAATGTGTGCACAAGGGCATTCTGTCCCGCTTATTATTATTATTATTATTATTAATTTTATTATTTCTTAATTGTGTTTACCAAAGCCGTAAACCCAGGCTTGGCCACTATATTAATGGGCATCATGTCTTTCACTATGAACTCTGTTACCACTCGAGTTATTTCCGCGTGCCGTTTTGAATTATGTTCATCTGGAGTAATACCTTTGAACAGTTCGGTCTGTGATCCCTGTCACCTGCTACTTTGCTTACTTGAAGTTGAAGCACTGATTGTTGGCATTCTAGTCATGCAACTATCGTAAATGGCTTTGTGGTGTTTTTTTTAAGTGTTGATAAAGATTTGTGGTGTTACTTTGAGAGGTAGCAACAGCAGTAAGGCAGGTTCTGCCCAATACATGTCGTTGTGCAGCGTCTTCTTTTTTTATAGCCAAAATAATTCCAAACGACGGACGTGCTGCCGCTCTTTGGTACCAAACTTTCAGATCTTCTATTGAACCTGATGTCATTGTGCAACTGGTTAAAGCGCAGAGTTGACTTCTCCTGCGCTCTGCTCACTCGCAAGTGATGTAACTACCGGTAGATCATGTGACCAGTCACATTGCAGCCTTTGCGATTAAAAATAATCTTGTTTTATCATATTGCAGTATTACTGCAAATGCAGTTAATTGTTCAGCCCTACTGGAAAACCTATGAACAACTCATCTGTGAGGTTTGTTTGTTTGACTGAAGTAGGCAGATTTTCATCTTAAAATTTTACATAAGCTTATCCATTGAGTTTTCCACACATTGAAATCATCAAATAATTATTTCCTCTGTTTCCAGTAAAAGCAAGAAGCTAAAAACCAGATTTCTTTCCTCCCCAAAATGCTCATTTTACATTGATTTCTCAGCTCAACAGGCCTAAGGAGGCATTAACTCATATCTGCAACATCTCTGCCAACATTTTATTAATTGAAGAAAGCGTTTCATCGAATGAAGATTTCTTATAAGCTCTGAGGAGGAAAGCAGGAGGAGTCATGAAAATTTATAGTTTTTTATTACCAAAAAAATGACAAACTGAACTAACATTATGAACAGATCATAATGATAATATACTAGAATAAAGAGACCATATAGTGCAAAATGTTGCATAAAAATCCTGATGTAAAATATAGAGCCAGTAGAAACAAGTTTCCATCTTGCTAATAAATGTCATGCTTATTAGTTTTTTGCTCTAAACTTTTATTTTCAGCCGTGCAGCATTAGCAATACGACAAGTGCAGAACTGTGTATTTTTTCATTGTGTCCATCTAAAAAGCAGCCTCACCACCCTCCCCCTCCCTTCTGTGTTCTCACTGGAGCTGTGGAGAATTTCATTGGGTTTGGAGGCTCAGCTGCAGGCTCTCTCTTCCCCATCCCCCATCATTGCTCCATCCGTCATTCTCACCAGCTCTGGACAGAAAATTATTACCCTACACACTGCTTTTCAGTCTGACAAGAGTCTGCTGGGTGTCTGCATGTCTTGAAAAGTCGTACAAACACAGTTTTTCTTCTGTTTTTACTTTGAGAACACTTCAAAAGGTAACAGTCCTAAATCCAGATTTACAAACGCTGTGGATTATTTTTACTTACATAGTTGGTTGTAAAATGACTAGGGGGTTAGAAGGTGTACAGAATGTCTATCAGGCAGATCATGGCCAGTGAATGTCCACTGGCATATACAGTAATTTGACGCTTCATATGTCGTCTTCTTAACACATCCATTTTTTATTTTACCTATTGGGGTATCAGATTGTTTTTGCTAATTAGATTGTTAAAATTTTGTTTTTTTTAATTGCTAGCATTTTTTAAACAAGTTAAATGGTTCCTAATCCGCTGCAGCCGTATTTTTTAATTTTGATAGAAAACAAGATGCATGCTTTATCCCTAAAGCACACACCTCTTTTAGTTGTTCATCATTTCCATTTTTTGCTGCAAACAACTGGAACCGTCTACAACAAACTCTAAAACTTACTTCTTTTGTCTCATGTGCACTGTTTAAAAACTCTGTGAAAGCTTCACTTGATGAACGCTGCACATGCCTTGAGTAATTTCCTCCTCAGTCTCTGTTGTTACTCTCTTGTACCATGAAGATATCATTTCACATGGTCTTTACAACTTGATGTTTGATTGTCAGTTGTTTATGTGTTGTCTGGTGTTCTCCCACTCCTGCATTTGCCTGGCTCTTGACCAGGTCATCATTGAAAATGAGAATTTGTTCTCAACTGACTTACCTGGTTAAATGTAGGCCAAATTAAATAAATAAATAACTTTGTGACATTGTATGTCATCAGAAATACTTGCTAGCAAGACATACACTTATTTATTGTTTTGTTGTTGTAACTATTTAAAAGTTGTGTCCCAACTTTTTTAGGAATCTGGTTTTTAGACAGGTTGTTTGTCTGCTATATTTTCCAGTAAATAAATGTTTGAGAAAACTTTGACTAGAATCTAGGCCAATGTTCAATCGATTGCCACTTCTCTGGACCAATGTTGAGGGGATCCGTTATTGTGGCCTTAGGATCACGTCTCTGCTTTTTGCAGATGATGTGGTCCTATTGGCTTCATCAGGTCAAGATCTAAAGCTTTCGCTGGAGCGGTTCATAGCTGAGTGTTCAGGGACCAGGATGAGTATCAGTGCCTCCAAATCCGAGGCCATGATCTTGAGCTGGAAAAGGGTAGAGTCCCTTCTATGGATCGAGGAGGAGGTCCTGCCCCAAGTGGAGGAGTTTTAGTACCAGTATCTCTGGGTCTTGTTCACAGATGAGGGAAAAATGGAGTGAGAGATCGCTAGGCGGATAGATGTGGCGTCTGCAGTCAAGCGGGCACTGTACCGGTCTGTCGTGGTGAAAAAAAGAGCTGAGTCAAAAGGCAAATCTCTCAATTTGCCAGTTGATCTACGTTCCTACCCTCATCTATGATCATGAGCTTTGGATTGTGACTGAAAGAACAAGATCACAGATACTAGCAGCTGATATGAGTTTTCTCCGCAGGGTGTCTTGGCTTTCCCTTAGAGATAGGGTGGGAAGCTCGATCATCTGGGAGGGACTCAGAGTAGAGCCGCTGCTTCTCCATGTCGAGAGGAACTAGTTGAGGCGTCTTGGGCATCTGATTAGGATGCCTCCTGGACGCCTCCCTGGTGAGGTGTTCCGGACACTGGATGGACCAGTGTTGTACTGAGTTGTTTTTCCTCATTGAGATCTGATTTCCCCATAGCTTTGCTTCATTTTCCTCCTTATCTTCTATAAGGAGGAAACACATTTACCAGGAAGTTAAATCTGAACCTGTAGATGAAGTAGTATCATTTTTTTAGTATTTCACCAGCTGCTACAGCAAGTAGTTCCAAGTGTTGTTCATCATGCAGCTTTTGAGTAAGCTCAACATACCACCTGATACAATCACCAGTCCTGTTTGCGCCTCTCCCCCACAATATGTCAGGCAGAGGTGGACTGTGGTAGACCCCCAAAAATGCACTGCATGTATGAAATGCAGAAGAACCTAAACGTAGCCTGCTTGCTGTGAGACTTCAGCTTTGGATGCTCAGGTTTATTGCAGCCTTTGTTTTCATATCACTCACACCTCTGGTGATGCTACAGAGGGATGCTGATCCCTCAGTGGGTGCTCACAGCTTTGTACTCGGGGAACAGACACTCCAAGAAGGCTGCCTGGGTCTAAAGTCAGTCTGACCCGCTGTGTTTTTCATCTTGCGTTCCACTCCTCTGCCGTTCTTGGTTGAACATTAAAAATATATAAAGCTGGAAATGTGCACGCAGGAATTTCCTGCAGCTCTTAGAAGTAATTTGAGAGATTTTTGTGAAATTGTGCTACACCTGCAGTTTGACGCTGAAATTCAAGTTTTAATGTTGAATAAAGCTTTAATTTTATTCACATTAGAACATCAGTGAGCAGATATTTTCCCATCACATCCTCTGTGATGTATGTCAAAATGTATTTCCTCCTAAAATGAGGTATAAAAAGAACGATCCCTTTTTTTCTTTAATAACTACGGATCTGTGCTATACAATGGAAAAGATGTGACAGCTTCAACCTATTATTTAATAGAATTAGTTGAATGTTAATATCAGAATTATTGTACTTTTCAGTTTTATGAATGGGGATTATGGCTTGTGGTTGATTTGGAAGCAGACTGCGCTAACATGACCATTAGTTGAAAATGATAAAAATGAATAAACAGATGCTTTGTGATTCTGCTCAAAGCTTTTATTCTGATTTATTTCAGCAATCTAGCTACTAATATACAGGCAGTCCTCGACCTACGAACGGGTTCCGGACCTAAGAACCGTTCGTAGGTCGATTCTGCCGTAACTCG
>JARVLU010000599.1:29784051-29795212 GCA_031762415.1 Simpsonichthys santanae | reverse complement strand
ATATGACCATATTCATTCATTCTGACTGAAAATATTGAACACTACCATTTTCAGCCTCTAGATTGCACTCATGTAGTATGGCTTGCCGTTGTATCATGTAATTGGTAAAAAGTGTCTATTAATGACACAATCGGCTTGCCATACAAGCTGCCTTTGTCTATCTTGCCTGGAGCAACCGTCAAATCAGCTTCATTTCGCTCCTTTTTGCCAATAAGGACACAGCTTGTTACCAGTGTTTATATCAGCACATATTGGGGCAATTATCACAGATCTCGTACATAGGCCTACCGATATATTGGTCGAGCTCTATTATAAGCTTTAATGTTTGGCTACTAATTTGACTTGACATCACCAATTAATTTTCCATTTATTAAAAAATGCCAATTCACAACATATGTACTCTCAAGACTCTATACAGAAAAAGAAACAGATGTGAGTCAAATCCAGTTACATTGAGTTCAGTTCAGTCCATCTGAAGTACAGTCAGATTACAACTCAATCCGAAACATCAGAACATGTTACATAATGGTCAATTTTATTCATTTATCATTCAATATTGACATATTCTGTATATTTTAATACTTTGAGCCAGCTTTATCTTAGCGTACCATGTTTCTGTCTCTGCTGTACCAGTTTCCCTTCAAGTGTTGACCCCTGTTGACTTAAAACATCCCACAATAAGACCTTGCAGTCACAGTTTATCCTCTGTCATAAGGGCTCATATTTTTACAAATGACACCCCCCTCTCATTATTGAAACTAGCTAAGATAGACTTTCTGGGTCAGCCAGTGGTTTTGAACAGCTGGTTATTTACTAAAGAAGCTTTCTGAACTTTCTCCTGGTTTGGTACAGTTTTTAAAAACATTCCACATTTTTATTTTCAAGCTGTTTTTTTTTTTTTATTCTGCATGTTTTTATTTATTTATTTATTTATTTTTGTTGTTGTTGTTGTTGTTGTTGTTGTTGTTGTTGTTGTTTTTTCTTCTTCAAAACTTTCACACCTTTGTTTCCAGACAGTTTTGTTCCTTGAGAGTTTTCCCAGGAAAAAACTTGATAGAACATGACATCTTTGTATCATTTTTAGCCCCAGGGAGGAACAAAAAGAACTGGATGCTGTTTATCTATGGCTCAAAGGTGCGGGAATATGTTAGAAATCTTGTATTAAACATTAGTGAATGCATTAAGAAATACTCTAGGCTTTCAAACATGTACCTAAATATGACTGATACTTGTAAATGTCCCAAACTAAACTTTTGTGATACACCGTTCACTTTAGAGCTGGTAAAGATGATGCCACATACAAAGCCCGATCACGTATCTGTGATGGCTGGGTCATATTTATAATTTGAGCTACCTTTTTTGATCATTTCAGTATTTAAAAATAATGCTCAGTTTTATTGTTGTCATTAAATGTTTTCTGATATATTTATTTTCATGCCTTGTACATGGACAGGAAGCCTACAAGGTAAAATTGGTACACTTAACTAAAATATTTATGTAACAATTTGAAAGTGATGCCAGTATAATTCAGAGTACTGAAAAGTAAAACAAAAATAATTGTGTTTGTCAAATTATTATCATTTTAAATACAATCATGAACATTTCCCAATAACTTGATGAGTTTAGCTGTGAGATCCTTGAGTCTGTTAGTCGCTTGTTGCTGTTCCTCATAAATGAGGGGAGGATGGTCTGAGCGGGATGTGAGGAACCACTTGGCTGCCTCGTGCGCTCTCCAGGGTAACCTGCTCAGCTCTGGCTGTAGAGAAGCAACAAAAAGGAGAAAGCATTTTGGGAACACAGCAGCTGCTGTGTGCTTCGTAAATAGTGATCTGCTACAATTCAGATACAGTTCACTTCTTGCAGCTCCACTGTATAGCTGTTTTTTAAACCCATTTTTAATATTGTGTGTACTGTACATGCTGTGCAGTGCTGTATATTCATCTCAGCGTCATCCACTCCATCGCCAAAGTGTTTCAGAGCATATCACATGTTTATAAGAGAGTAGGAAAGTTTATAGGAGTGTGGGAAGGGTTTATAAGCTTTAAACTATATCATTAATAGAATAAATACAGCACTGCTACTTCGCAGGTTTTCACCTACCGTGGGGGTCTCTGGAATGTAACCCCCATGATATGTGAGGCATCACTGCACTCAGGATTAACAGAAAAGTGGAAAAAGTTGCTAACTCAATGCAGAGAACGTAATGCTTTACTCTACTGGCAGGTCCATGATGTAAAGTTTCAGACTCAGTCTGCTGAGGAGAAGGAGGCTTGGATTAAAGCCCTCAGCGACTGCATTAGTCGTGCAAAAAACAAAGTCTTTGATGAGGTAAACGTTTGTTTGATCCTCGGTCATAAAGTCTCTTAATTTCAGTCGCTTACCTTCTATATACACAGTTTTTAGAGCTCAGATTTCTTCATGTTTACCACAGGTGAAGGTTGACGAAAGCATCAATTTAGAGCATGTTACTCGAACAAGACCCAAAGGGAACCGTAACCGGCGGCCACCAACCAGGATACACATGAAGGAGGTACGTATATGTTGTCTGTCAGCAGGTGGGAACACACATCCACCAGTTCAACGCCCACACTTTTAGGACATCATAGTTATGTTTTCTCTCCCTTTTTGGATAGTTGGTAGTGGACGGTTTAAACACATTATCTTATGTTAAGGGTTTCAATCTGAGCCACCATTACAAAACTGAAGGCAATATTTTAATTTTGTTTTATTAAGTGAAAAAAGGGATTTGCTCAACAATCCAGGTAGATAAATCTAACAAGGCTGAGTCAGGTCCTCTCGACAGATTCTTCTGTGTTGAAATGTTTCATCATTAAACAGGGGCAGAGACCTCCATGTCTTACAATGCTGTTATTGCAAATATCACTCAGCCCTCTGTGAATAGCGAGCGGCCATCAGGGCAATAATGATCAATTTTTAGGGAACTAACAATGGGTCGTTAGAATGATGGTCCTCCTTTTGCATGTGAACAACTAGTTTTGGACGTCACCAGCAAACTGGTTGATCCACTATGTGAAGGTGCTGCCTATAAAACTGAGCTTGTTGCAGCTCCTCTGACTGAAGAAGTATTTTGGATAAAAGATGAAACGTTTCAACAAAGAAGAATCCGCCCAGAGGACCTGACTCAACCTTGTTAGATGTAGCCAAACATTGTAATTTACACTGTCTGAACCAATACACATATACAATGTGCAGCAACATTTTTATTTTCTTTCATCTAATCATTGTACAGCTGTGAGAAGATGGTCCCTGTCTTAATAGGACAATGAAAAGTTTCCTATGATTCAAAATGACCTCTAGTGTAAAGGCTTTACCGAAGAAAGCACGTTGTATATTTTAAATTAATATCTGCCTGGTATGGATTTTTTTTTAACCTTTTAGGTAGCGGATGTTTCATCTGATGGTATCCTGCGTTTGGACCTTGATCTGGAGGATGCAGTGATGCCTAATGGGACCCACCGTGCCAATACAGATGGCACTGAGACCACCAAGGGAGCTCAACCAGATGCTGGACAAGTTTCAGTGAAACCATTAGTGGCGGTTGTTGAGGAGGATGCTCAGGCTGAACCAGAGGCTCCTGCTCAGAAGAAAGCCATCAAACCACCTATGCCACCTACCAAAGAGGCTAAGTCCAAGTCAGCATGTGAGGATGAACCTGTTAAAAACGATGGTCTGGAGAAAAAGGTTTGTAGATTATGTAACTGTGCAGAAATCGCTGTGAAAGTATCTCTGTGCAAATTATTTATTGTTTTTCATGGTCCTGAAGGTACCGGTGCCTCCATTAAAAGAAGCCAAACCCTCTGAAGAAGCTGCAAACGATCAAAGAGCTGGAGTGAAGCAAAGGGCAGGGCCACCGCCTCCGACCCCTCCCAACAAACCCAGCACCAGCGGCTCCTTGAGCAATCTTACTGAAATCTCACCGTCCATGCCAAATTCCCACCCTCCCACTCCTCCAGCCAAAGACAAAAAGCCTCCTAAAACTGCAGAGGAGCTCGATCAGCAGGTTCAAGATGCAGCTGATGAGAAGAAGAAGAAGGAGGAGGATAGTGGCAGTGAAACAACAGAAGCAGTTGTGGAAACAGAGGAGTTGAATTCAGACAAAGTTGAAGATGATAAACTTGAGGGTGCTGCTGCCAAAGACAAAGTTTCTGACAAAGAGACACCTGAGGCAGTAAGCTGTGGCATAATAAAGACATCTGACAATGGCCACCAAGAACCTGCTGCACCACAGGGGAAGAGCCTAAGTCCTCCTCTAATCTCCAAGAAAAGTTCTGAGGACTACGTTCCTCCTGCCTCGCAGAACAAAAACGACCCCTCAGCTATAACTCAGCCTGATGCCCCCTCAGTTGTTGTCTCTTGTAGTGACCCCCTCACTGACAGCCTCAGCCTTCTCGGTCACTTGTCTGGAGAGAAGAAGAAGAAGAAGGCAGAGGAAAAGTCTGTAGACAGTGGTCAACACTCAGATGATGAGAGTGAAGGCTCTGGGTGTGAAGACACGCTGGCAACCTCCACAGCTGCACTCCGAGGAAGCAACGTCGCTCTGGACGTGTTGGACGCCTCCGACGACAGCATCCAGCTCTCTGTTCGTTTAAGGTCATCAGCTGAGCTTCAGGTTAGACCAAACGCTTTCCCCTGTCGGCAGTCGCAGCCATTTCAGAAACCTCCCAAACCCTTAAGCAAGCCCAGGTCAGCCTCCATCGGTGATCTGCTGTCCGAGACTTCAGACTGCTCTCAGAAACAGTGCAGCAGAGCTGCCGATAAAAACACACCAGCTCTAAAAGATGATGTCACAAAACTGGAGATTGAAGTGGCTCTGGAGATGGAAAAAACGAGTGAGCTCCTGAGCAAGGCACAGGGGGAGAGCTGTGGGGAGGACGTGCCTGAAGATCTGCTGGCTAAAGCCTTGGAAAAGCTGAAGAAGGCTGACGAAGTCCTCAGGGAGGTCAACAAACTGAAACTAACAAAAAACACAATCAACAGGATGAGCTGGTGAACACAGGGCGCAGCAGAAAGACTGATGCTTACAGCCTTCACGTGGACAGTGTTTTAGCAGCTGTAGATTAGAGACCTAGTCCTGTGGAGACCGCCTGTTAGATTTGCACGAGGCCTAAAGATGATAAGTGTACAAGGGTAACAAAAAGTGATGTGGGACTGGCGTATTCACGGCGTGCTTCTCCTCTGCAACACAGAGGTCCGTCCTGATTTAAATAAAAAATGGTTTAAGGATAATGCACTTGATTTTGATGAAAAATGTTAACATTTTCAGCCAAAATGCAGCTGATGCTGAAGAAAGGGAGCGTTTGTTGTAGCTTGCATCAGCTTGACGTAAAACCACCAGAGTGGGGAAAAAGTTTTCAGTTGCAAGTTCTTGAAAACTGCTTCATAAAAGTGAGAGAAACCATAACAATTACTTTAGCTACCATATTTTTTGCCCTATAAGTTGCACCTTTTTGCAAAAATTTGCAAGTCCTGCGACTTGTAAACCAAAGTGACTAATATACCCCCCCCCCCCCCCCCATATTTATAACCCAATTTTTGGCTGAGATCTGACGATTTCATTCATTCTAACATGGAAAATATTCAACATTAGCATTTTCAGCTGCTAGAGGGCCATCGAGCATTATGGCAAGCCAAGCCTATCATAATTAATAGGTAAAAGTGGCTATTAATGAGACACTTGGCTTGCCATACTAAGCCACCTTTGTCTTGCTCCAGAACTCCTCGAGCAAACGTCAAATCAGCTGCACTTCACTGCGCCACCCAGGAGAAACGCAGCTGATTCAACCATTAAAGTGCATTTATTAAGGAAAAGTTCAACTGAGGCACAACTTTAATATAATGTCGAACAAAACAAAACAAATAATTGTTTTTAAGTGTTAATCTTGTTACATTATTTCAAAGTTCTCCCATGTGTGCTCCCACAGCTGCCACTTTGGCAGCCAATCAATTTTTGGCAAAACACCGGCCCACGTTTCCGGGTGATCAGTGGTGACATATGGTAGATGTGACTTATATGGTGAAGCGACTTAGTTATGGTTTTTTTTCCACTTTATTAGACATATTTGGACTGATGTGACTTATATACACTGCTGCAACTTTTACGGCAGAAAATACGGCTACTAAGGTTTCAGGGTTTAGCAAGCTTCACTTGGTGGACCGAAGGGTCTCGTGTTTGAAAGATTTCAGCAGCATGAGCAACAATTTGCTTGCAATTAATTCATTGCAATTATTTCTCTGCAAAGTGATGCTTAGTGTCCCCCAGTGTATTTGTGTTGGTTTTATGTATGAAAAAGATCAAACATTTGCTGAGAAGAAGAAAAAACTTAGACTTGAAGGAGCTTGTAGAATTGTGAACAATAAAATAATAAAAACCGAAGTACTTAAAGGGTTAACACCGAACTGAACCCGTTTTCAAAGTTTCATATGGAAACGTCACAGCCTCTTTGTTTTTAGTTTATTGGAAGGAATTGTTAATTTACTGTACATAATTTATAATTTTGCTGCAGTGTCATAGATGAGTGAAAATGTATCAAGAAAGCTCAGGAGCTCTTCATTGTCTTGGACTAATCACACGGCTGAAGCAAATGAAGGAATATTTCTGTTTCACTTAAAAAGACCACAGTTTTATAAAGATTTTTGTACGTGTACATAGAATGAAATGCCTTAAGAAACTCAGTCTAATGCTTATAATTCAGCTTTCCATAAACGTGTCTTAATGGTGTTTGTCTGCTGACCAAGAAAAAGTAATGTAATTTGATACACAAAAGTATTAATGGATAAATTCACATTTTTAATGTAGTATGTCACCAGAAGAGTTTTATTAAATATGTTTCATCATATAAAGTAAAGAAGAATATTTTAAAATACAGTATTGGTTATTGTTTGGTATGTTGATTAAAACCAGACAATATGGAAATAAAGAAAGGGAAAAATATTTGCTTATGCTTTTGTTTTCAATTTAACAAAATAAATGATATAATTTGCATCTATCTGTGAATTTTTTCATTAGTTTTTGTTGATTTCACAACATTTGATTATACATTAAGGTCATTTTAAAACCCCAAATCTAATAAACTATGTTTTTAACTTAATTCACAACACATTTTTGTTTGTTACAACCTATATATCTTTAACAAGGAGTTAAAATTGCAGAGAGGCAAACGTTTGGATATAAAACTTATTGGTATGTAAAGTTTTATGTGTCCAAATTATTAAAGATTGAAATGACACATGTACCAAAGCACTTTTGTCATAGAAAATATTTTAATGAGAAAAAAAAAATCCTCCAAAAGTATAAACATTTAGTAACACGAGTGAAAGTTTAAAGGAAATAATTATCAATGGGACTTTAAATCGTTATGTCTGTAGCAATGCAAAAACGTAACACATGTTCAAAACATTACAATAACACCGATACTGTACTGTCTGACATTTACTTCCGAGTAGTTTCAGAATAATTTGGCATTTTACCCAAGAACAAAAAATATAAAGTGTTTGTGTTCATTATGGTTTGGATAATTTTATTAATTTATTAGGACACAATTAAACTGACAGAAATTAGAAAACTGAGTTCCTCTGCAAGCTTTATTTTGAAGAGAATGACCGGAAGTGGCTGGTCACGTACCAGCGCCTTGACCAGAGTGACAGTCCGCCGGCGGTCAGTGCTTTAATCTGGGCGCACATCAAAGACAGCCAGCCGCAACATGAAAGACTTGAGAGGCGCGAGCCTCTGAAACACCGCCCGCATGGAGGACGAGCTGGTGTCGGAGGACGATGTCTGTGAGTAACACCAGCGGCTTTTGTTTCTTTTAGCGGGTTACAGCTGGAAGTACAAGCAGGATGTCCGGCTGTGAGAGAAGGGAAACACTTTCTGTGCACACCGCGGCTCATGTGTCGTTAATGCTGCCGTCTTTAAGCTGATGGGGGCTGCACGTGCTCCTCTCACAGGAGCTCCTCTCACAAGCTGTGTCTTCTCGCTGACAGTGCTGTGGTCCGAAAAGGAGCTCCACGACGCCACGAAGAGGAACGACACCGACAAACTCGTGGAGCTGATCAAGAGGGGCGTGAGCGTCAGAGCCAGAAACAAAGTAAGTCCAGGAGAGCTGTCAGAGCTGCTGTCATCTGGCTGACTCTGGATCAGCTGTGTGATGTCGGTGTCTCTGCACAGACAGGCCGGAAAGCACTGCACTGGGCTGCAGGAGCTGGGAACGAGCAGGCTCTGCGTCTCCTGCTGGACCACGACCCAGATGTGGACGAGAAGGATGCTGTACGTAGTAAACGCAGTCTTTTTAAAAGCTGTGATCCATGATGTGACAGTGCTGCTTCATGGTTAACAGAACACACAAAACAAATCCTAGTTTAAAATATTTGCAGCAGTTCAGTAGAAAACAAAAGGATGAAAACATCAAAGTTCATGCGCAATAATCAAGGTTTAAAAAAAAAACAACAACGTTAAATCAGGTCTTCTGGACAGTTTCTTTTTTAATTTTTGTGTTGAAACGTTTTGTCTTTCGTCCAAAAGACTTCATCAGTCGGAGGAGACACAACTAACTGAGATATATAACTGGAGATATAACTCCAGTTATATCTCCAGTATATAAATGGAGACTCGTCTTGGTTAACTGCTGTGATGCACCTTTTTCCTATGAAGCTTAAAGAATTGGACACAATGCTCATCTAAATTTAAAAAATGAGCCTGCTGACACCTCAACCTCTCAGAAATATACTGTGAGTAATAGGAATAGCCTCCTACTGCACCATATGATATTTTTAAATCTCTTGTGTTCAAATATAAGTAACTGAAAAAAATAAAGCTGCTGCTGCTGCTGGTGACAAATTCACATTATCTCAGTCACTTTTCTAATCCACAGCTGAAAAACTGGATATTCTGCTTTGTGCACTGCTGCTATCAGTTTCTTCTCTGTGTAACTGAACCTCATTGTAAATATTTGCCCACAGTTTGGCATGAACGCTCTGCTTTTGGCCTCCTGGTTTGGTCACCTGAAGATCCTGCAGATCCTGGTTTCCTGTGGAGCCAAAGTCAGCTGTGAAAATAAAGTAAGAGCTCTACGATTTTTATCAGATGGAGTGGTTAATGTCCGGCTAATTGTGCGTGTGTGTTAGAATGGACTGAGTGTGCTGCACTGTGCTGCACAGAGAGGCCACACTAAAGTATTGGAGTTCATTGTGGAGAACCTGGAGGAGATCAGCTTGGACATCGTTGATAAGGTGATGCTGTTTTATCACAATACATTCAACGTTGCCTTAAATAAAATTAGACATGAGTCAATTGTGAGTGTGTGAGAACAGTGGCACCTGTGTGTGATCTGCTGTTGTGTCTCTAAGCAGTTGGAGAAGACAGCACTACACCTTGCTGCTGAACACGGACAGCTGGAGGTGGTGGAGTTTCTTATTGGCGCAGGTTGCAAGCATGCTTTGAAGGACAAGGTAGGAACACACACTCAAACACATCTGCAACTTCTCTCCAGAAAACTAACATTGTTAGTGTTTGCTATAAAAATGAACACCCACTTAATGTGAAGTAGGTCTCCTCCAGTGATGAACCTCCTTAGACACATGCATACATGTATTTTGAGCAAAACCACTCCCCTGGATGTGAAGCAACACCACACATACATGGTCTCAGGAGGCTTCACATGACTCATGGTAGCGCTCACCTTCTCTTCTCTGGCCAATCATTTTTCCAGATGTCCCAAACATTCTGAAGGGGGTTTCATTACCCCAGTCCTCAGCAGTCCAATCCCTATACTTCCTGCAGATCATTAGTTTGTCCTTGATGTTTGTGTTACAGAGAAGTGGTGTCTTTGCTGCTCTTCTAGACACCAAGCCATCCTCCAAAAGCCTTCTTCTCACTGTGTGTTACTCACATCTGCCCTCTGCTATTCCTGAGCAGACTCTGCACTGGCGGTGACTCAATCTCGTAGCTGCATTCTTTAAGAGACGGTCCTGACACTTGCTTGACTTTCTTGGGCGCCCTGAAGCCTTCTTCACTGCAACAGAACCACTCCTTGAGGTTCTTTTTTTCATTCAACCTTTATTTAGACAGGTTCATGATCCCACTGAGCCTCAGGACTCATTTACAAAAGAGACCTGGTTTCTTAACAAAGAGTGAAGACAACAGTGGACAACGACTACAATAGATAACGAGAGCAATAGACAATCATAAAATAAGGCATACAAATTTGTTTCTCTTTTTTTTTTTCTTTTTTTCAAATCAAAACAAAATAGCAACAAAAAGGACAATCAAGAGGAGTAGTAGCAAAAAAACCAACAAACAAAAAATAAACACCTAGATAATAAGGCGGTGTAGAAAACTAAAAACAGGAACATGTCTGCATTTGCTTTTGCCAGATGTTTGAAGCCAGAATGAAGAAGTCTTTCGGAAGATAGAAGAAACATTTCTACTGTTTTTTTGTTTTGTTTTGTTCTGTTTTTTTGAATATCCAGAGGACCAGACTTAACTTTTTTTTAGATTTTTCTACCTGGGTTATTGAGCATGCATCAGGATGTTTGAAGCCACTTAAGAGAGGTCAAGGTCAAGAGCTTCAGGTCTTTTTGCAAGATATTCCAAGAAACAGGAGCGGAGTAGGAGAAGCCCTTTTGCCTAGTTCAGTACTCACTGAGGGAACACTGCATGTTATAATGTCCTGAGAGCGCACGCTGTAGCTGCACTCATGCAGAGACATGTAGGAGGAGATGTATGAAGACAACTGACCAAGAAGAAATATAAAGATTAAAATGTACCAATGGAAAAGCCTGTATGAAGTTAATGATGTCCAGTTAACCAGTGAATACAGGGTGCAGTGGTGGGTATGGTAGTTGCAGCCAGTTATGAATCTTAATGCACTGTGATAGACAGCATCCAACATCTGCAGGGTGCTTGTAGGAGCATTCATATAGATCATGTCACCATAGTCGATGGAGAGAAGGAAAGTCGCTTTCCTAGCATTCAGAGTTAGACAGGATCTGTTTTTTGGAAAAGAAACCCAGTTTAACCCAGTTTCTTTACTATGTTTTCCATGTGGAGCTTAAAAGAAAGAGGCGAGTCGACCAAGATACCCAAATATTTATAGGAATCAACAAACTCAATAGGGACACCATTTGAGGATAAAATCAGAGGAAG
>JARVLU010000599.1:29643807-29658818 GCA_031762415.1 Simpsonichthys santanae | reverse complement strand
CAGCTCTTTTCTGCAAAATAAAGATGGGCTTAGATATAGTTTTACATGCCGTACCCCAAACCTCAACACAATAGATTAAGTGTGGGATTATTAATGCATTGTACAACAAATACATTGTTTTATCATTAAATAGATCCCTAGCTTTATACAACACTGCAATAGATCTAGATATTTTAGTTCTTACAGACTTTATTTGTCAGGACAGCTAGCCAGTCAGAAGTGTTTTTATGTTCTGCAGGACCATTCACAAACAGAAGTTTGGATTAAATTGTGTTATTATTATTATTATTATTTTTAGTTTTATTTTATTTTTTACTGCAGTCATTTTCTTTTTTTTTTTGGTGTCAAATTTGTGTGAGAAGTAGGGAAAAGCACAAGCTTCATGCCAGATGTAGTTGTAGATGTTTACATCTTCCTGAAACTTTATAACTTTGTTCTGTACATGACAAAAATACAGTTTGACAGCTCCAAAAGTTGTGGTGCATTCATATTAGACTGGAAATTCAGCTTACAAGTCGGAAAAACTAACTGAAATGTCTCCAAAGTGAGATTCAACTCAGAAAGTTTGATGAACTTCATCAAACTCGTCCACCAATCTTCTGCTGCTTCTCTGAGACTGGGTCGCTGGGTCAACAGATTGAGCAGAAATCCCAGGCCAGCTGTACGATATAATCTCCTCAGCGACTCCTGGGTCTTCCCTGAGGTCTCCTCCCAGTGGGACATTTCTGGAACACCTCCCTTGGAAGGTGTCCAGAAAGCATACTTACCAAATGTTCAAACCACCTCAGCTAACTTCATTTTACACGCTTAGCTCCTCCTGCATATGGGATGCCATTTGTAAAGTTACACAGTCAAAAATAAACTGCAATATTTTGGTTTCTAGCCCTTCATAAGAAAATTTTTCAGTAATACTTTGTATTTCACCATTCATACATTTATAAATGTCATAGATTCAAGTTAAATATTTAATTTACAAGCTAAATATTTAGTTTACAAACTAAATACTTAATTTGCAAGTTAAATAGTTAGTAAACTAAATATTTATGCATAAATTAAATATTAAATTTACAATCTTAATATTTATTTTCAAAACTAAACATTTGATTTCCAAACATTGGCCAAGCTAAATGCTTAATTTCCAAACTAAACATTTAATTTCTAAGCTAAACATTTAATTCTTAAACTAAATATTTAATATGCTAACTAAATATTTAGCTTGGGCATAAATGTTTATTTTCCCAGCTAAACATTTCATTTTCAAAATAAATTATTATTTTCTCACTAAATATTTAGTTCGGACCTAAATATTTAACTTCCAAGCTAAATATTTTGCTTTTAACTAAATATTGAACTAGCAAATTAAATATTTATCTTTTTACTAAATATTT
Source organism: Simpsonichthys santanae (assembly GCA_031762415.1). NCBI lineage: Eukaryota > Metazoa > Chordata > Actinopteri > Cyprinodontiformes > Rivulidae > Simpsonichthys > Simpsonichthys santanae. The sequence continues at coordinate 29,657,430 of JARVLU010000599.1, read as the reverse complement.
AGCTTGCTGACTAAATATTTTGGAAATTAAATGTTTAGTTTGGAAAATAAATATTTAGGTCTGAGCTAAATTTTTAGTTAGCAAATTAAATATTTAGTTTAGGAATTAAATGTTTAGCTTAGAAATTAAATATTTGGCTTGTAAATTAAATATTTAGTCTGGATCTATGACATTTATAAATTTATGAATGACCTGATGAAAATATGACTTTGAAAAAAAAAAAAAAAAACAAAAACAAAAAAAAAAAAACGTTTTTTTTTTGTTGTTAAAGGCTAAATAAACCAAAATATTGTTGTTAATTTTTGACTGTGTAACTTTACAAACAGCACCCATACCTGAAAAGCCAAACGTCTCATTAAGATTCAGCCACTTGTTTCTACTCACACATGGTCAAAACCCTAAAATACATGAACTCCAGCTGCCCTGCACGTCTAACATCTGACATGATATACACTTCATTCACACACTGACAGTCTGTGCTTTTTAAAAAAACAAGTATAAGTAAAATAAGATTGTATCAGTTTACACTGTTATTTTGGGGAGGACGTAAGCTTGACTGTCCTTTTAGTTATTTAAACTTTCCAACACAGCCCTGACTTATCTACAGTAAACAACAATCAGCTTAATATAGAAAGCAGCTGGACACCACATCTTATCAGCTTTAGGTCATCAAATGAGCACGAGACAACAATCAAACCTTGTTTTCTTTATTGCTGTTCAACCGAACACTATTTTTAAATTTATACAGTATTTCACATGCATGGAACGGTTTCCTTTGTCAGTGCAACATTTTTTTTCTGTTTGTGAAGCTAAAAAAATAAAAAAAACATTATCAGCTCATCAGCCAATAGAATGACAATGACTGCATGTGGAAATGCTCTTTTACATTTCCTTACACATCGAGCAAAAAGGAGATTTTTTTTAATGCAGAAGAGAAGAATCATTGAACACCAAACTGATTTGTGATGTTTTAACTTTTCAAATCACACTTGCATGATTTATTTCAGTCTTCCGTTTTTGAAACTATAATATAGAACAATTGTGGGACTGCTGTAGCTTGGTGGTCAGTGCTGTGGTCGTGTAATTCTGAGGTTGCGAGTTCGAGCCCAGGTTGTGTCAGGAAGGGCATCCGGTATAAAACAAATAGCCAAATCTTTCATGAGTGTCTGTTTGCTGTGGTGACCCCTGAAACAGTAATATAGAAGAATGTGAGCAGCAGGGACTTCATCTTTTCTCATTGTCTTTGTTTGAAAAACACAAATTTACCACAGATTTTTTTCTTTTTTTTTTTTTAATGGTTACCCATGTGTTTTATTGCTACAGTAAATAATTTCACTCATTTGTTTTTCTTTTGTCCAAAATCTGTTGATATAAAACTTGGTTTCTGTTCCGGTTCTGATTAGTGTTAAAGTTCAGCACGCATAATATTTTTGGCCATGAACATGATGTGGATGACACTAATATTAGCCTCGAGTTGCCATATTTAGCATCAGTGTGAACAGGATGGAGGTCAAGCAGCCCTCCTCGCACCAGTGTCCCCAGCAAAAATAACCCCATTAACTGTTTCCCATGCACCATACTCTCCACTTCCTGTTGTCTCCACCCCCCACTCCCCCAAACACGCACTATATCTTTGTCTCTCTCTCACACACACACTTCCTGTCATGACAAGGCTTAAATTAAAAAAAGCCTGTTAGTTTGGACTCCTCCACAATTGACAGTGAGATTAGGGGCATTTTCTCACAGTCTTATGCTGATGGGTGAAGCAGTCCACAAGTGAGGAGACACAACTTGACTCTTTTCTGTGAGTGTGTGCTTACATTTTAATCAGAATCAGCCTTTATTGTCATTGCATCAAAGCACAATGACATTGCATTTCATATCAAGAAATGAAAAATGTTTTGTAATAAATGCTGATTTAATGTCATATGGATGAGATATGTGCTGTTTGAATGTGTTAAAACTCTACTTCTGAGATTCCAGCAGGAGGTTGGCTTGAAGCACAGCAGTGAAGGTTACCTTTGGGACAGGTCTGGTTGGCAGGCCGCAGAGACTGACGAAGTCCTCCGGATTGGGGACGAAAGGTTGCTCATTTATAGAAACTGGTCCAGCTGATATGATTTAACCTTTTTTTTAATTGATGAATGAATCTACAAACCTTGATCACGAGTGAGGGAAGAACGGAGCATGAGACTAACATAGAGATTGGTGCAGCTTCTGCAGTATTGCGTAGTTAGTGTCGGTTCATTTTAGTGAAGGGGAAGCTGAGCTGCAAGGCAAAGCTCTCTGTTTACTGGTCAGTCTACGTTCCTGCCCTCACCTACGGTCAAGAGCTCTGAGCAGTGACAGAAAGAATGAGATTGCAGATACAAGCGGTTGCAATTAGCTTCCTGCAGAGAAGTTCAGTTATCTGGGAGAGACTCAGAACCACTGCTCCTCCACATCTAGAGGAGTCAGATGAGGTGGTTCAGGCATCTGCTAAGGATGCTTCCTGGGCACATCCTTGGGGAGGTGCATCGGGCATGTCCGACTGGGAGGAGACCTGGGGGAAGACCTGGGACACGCTGAAGAGAGTCTCTCAGTTGGCCTGGGAACTCCTTGAGGTCTTCCCAGAAAAGCTGGAAGAGGAGGCTGTGGAAAGAGATGTCTGGACCTCCCTGCTCAAGATGCTGCCCCTGTGACCTGACTTTGGCATAGGTGGAAGATAATGAATGGATGGATGGATGGATGGATGGATCCATTATAAAAAATGTTGATTGAATTTTAAAAATTATTTGTATAAGGCAGAGGTGATTCACTTTATGTGACTGAGTCTGTCGACATTTTCCCTTTAGCACATGGAAAACAGAGGACACACGTCATCGTTAACCAGAAGACTTTGGTCCTTCTTGTTTCCTGTCATTATCAACATGTAACATGCGTTTGTCTCGAGTGGAAAACTACTAGCATGTAAGAGGACACTTGTTTGTTGAGTCTCCTCCTGGAAAATAGCTGAGTGGGAACCTGATGGGCCAGTTTTACACGTGTGTAGCTGCTCACTTCTCTTCGCCCATTGGTGCTAACACTAAGAAAGAGAAGTGAATGGACACTGCCATCATGTGGGAACTCGTTTCAATTCATCTAACAAAATTGAGTCAGGTCCTCTGGACATCTTTGTTGAAATGTGTCCTCTAAAAATGTTAAAATGTTTCAACAAAGAAGAATCCGTCCAGAGGACCTGACTCAACCTTGTTAGATTCACCTGGATTATTGAGCATAGCCTGTTTGAATTCATGTTAAATAAAACTCCTAAGTTCATAAAAGGCTTGTTTTAGAAGATTTTAGTCATTTTCTCCTGCTGCACAGTGAATGTTCTCTTTTTATTAAGACAATTGGTTTAAATTAATTGCATATCACGTCAATAGTATTTTATTTCCACTTTAAACCATGCCACAACTTGTTTAAAAGCAAAGCTTGAGTGCTCTAATTTCACTGATGCTTTCCTGCATGCACGTTGTTCCAAATGTGATAATTCATTGTATCCAATTCAGTTCAGTTCAGTTTATTTATATAGTGCCAAGTCACAACAGAAGTCATCTCAGGGCACTGAACAAATCATCAACATGCATTATAAAGACCAATTAGAATGGAAGGAAGCCAGTAGGCACGTTGAGTCTTCATTTCATCGCAATCTCTCATCCTGAGCAAGCACAAAGGCGACAGTGGAAAGGAAAAAATCCCATCAGGTTAGGAACTAACATCCAGCAGAACCAGGCTGACAAGCGGCTATCTGCTTTGACTGGCTGCGTTTGAGAGGACAGAAAGGAGGAACAGATACACAATGGCAGGTCCAGAATAGAGGTGAGCAGTTCCTAGGAAATATATAAAATAAAAATAATAAATAAATTAATAAACAAGTTAAGATAGAAATAATTACAAATACAAATTATTAATTTGCATTCATTAGTAACTATTAATTTGATGAAATCAGGTCAATTTGTCCTCCAGTAGTCTAAGCTTATAGCAGCAAGCTAATCCTAACTATAGGATTTATCAAACAGGAAAATCTTAAACCCAGTCTTAAAACTGGACAATGTGTCAACCTCATGGACAGAGACTGGAAGTTGGTTCCACAAGAGAGGAGCCTGATAACTGAAAGATCTTCCTCCCATTCTGCTTTTGCAAACTCTAGGAACCAGAAGTAAACATGCAGTCTGACAGCGAAGTGCTCTGTTAAGAAAATATGGAACAATGAGATCTGTACCCAAGCTCTCATACATCTTAGTGATCTATTAACTTAGTACACGTGTATTTATATTTCTATAGTTTCTTTCTGCAGACATATTTGTAGGAAAACTTATTTTCATTTTGAACATTCATCAATTCACACATCCATTTATTTATATTATTTTTGTTTCCAGGTCACAGGGAACTGTTGCACATCTCCATCAGTCATTGTCTGAGAGGCAAGGTACACTTTGAAAAGCTCTCAAGTCATTTAGAATATATAATTGATTATAACACAAATAAGATGCACATTCAGTGTCCTTACACACAGCTGCTGAATGATACCCTAGATTTAAACAATTATTAGGCTGTTGCTTTTAGTACCCTAATTTTCACCTTAGTTAAAAAAGTATAGTCGTTACTGTGATTTTGTTTCAGTACTCTCCATACATCAAGTGTTCTTTATACAAGCTGGAAGGAGCAAAAGTAAATGCCCAAATTGTTTTATAAAAACTGCTGTGATTTGCTCCCCACAACAAGTATAATCTGTTAGGGTCCAGTGTAGGCACACCAGTAGATCATCATACAGAAACAGTGAGCTGGAGCCCTGTTATATTAATACTTTAACTTGCATTTACAACTATCAGTAATGGTCATATGCCTATTTCTAACAGTTAATGAGAAAAAGGCGGGAAACAGACAATTCACCAGTCCATCGCAGGACATTCAAGGTTGTGTTACAGATGTTACAGGTATCCAGACAGCCGGCCACCACATACCTGCCAACATTTGATGATAAGAGTGAGAAACAATTACAAGGATTTGTGTCTTAGGGTGGACACAAGAGCATACCTGCCTATACAGTATTTTAAAAAGAAAATACAGCTATTCATTTTTTTTGCCATTTTAAGTAAATTTTTACCAAATTTTTAGGATTACAAAACTACATATAATTGTTATTTATTATAGCTTAGATTTATTGAAAGGTAGAACACTGACTTACAACTAGCCTTAAAACTGAACTTTATGTGAGCTCATACTTGAAAATTGCCACACCCTGGATTTTTTTACATACTGCATACCATAAGTTTGTCTTTATTGCATCATGCTGTACTTTTATCACAAAATACCATTTGTATTATATAAACTGATGTAATAACAAGCAGACTACCCTGAGAAAGATACTAAATTCTATTTAACTATGTAGAGATGGCACCATCTAGTGGGCATCCTTTGTCTGTGCACCCTTGTGTTTCAATTACAGTACTGTATTTAGATTGATTTCCTCCTTGTGTTCCCAGATGTTTGTAATCACGTCCGGTCTGTCTGTGTATATATAGTCTGTCTGTGAGTCTTGTGTCTGATCCTGCCAGTCTATTCTGATTCCTGTTCCCTTTTAGAGTAAGTTTTTCTGCCACGGCAGCACTCTTTTATTTATTATTAAAAAAATATTTATTTTTGTGATCCCAGAGTCCTGACTCTTGCCTACAACAATTGGGTTCTTCTTTCCTCTCTTGACCTGCCTGAAACCCTGACAAACTAGTTCTAGTCAGTGAAAAATCAATAATGGCATGTCTAGATCCTGTGTGCAAATGAGCCTTCAGCTATAGGCCAGGCTAGTTAGGCTAGCTGCTTATGATGAACCAGTCAGGCTCATCCAGGTGCATGTGCTGCTACTTGGTAGTGACATTGGCATAAGCGGGTAAGCCAAGCCAGCACTTGTCAAATGTGGGACATTTGGATGTCCATTCCCCATTATGAAGGATGAGAGACGGGGGATGAAAGTTCTGGAACTGTCCTGCACAAGTCAGAATGGTTGGCAGTTATGCCACCACAGCCATTTGACCTTAACTACTGCAGAAACTACAAGTCTAGTCAATATCACATATACTGAGGTAAAAATAGGTGTGGCTGAGTGTTTTCCAATACGTATTGTGGGCACTATTATACAAGATATTTGCTTAAAACTCAGTCATTTATTATGGGGTACCTTTGTTTGTCTGCTAGTAAAGCATCCCATGAGCTACTGGACAAATGTTAAAGAAACTCTCAAAAAGTATTATTGGATGTACAACAGATTCACCCGGTTCGGATGTTATCAGCCCATTAAATGGTCGCTATCAGTTGTTATCATCCCCATAGGTATCGATCAAACTGTCCCTCCTGTACCTTCTAATGTGTTTAAAGGTACGTTACTATCGCTGATAATATTCTGCTTCGCCCACGTCTAAAACTGGAAGGTTTTTTTTGTTTGTTTTTTTTTAATCAACTTTTTTTTTTAAAACCTTTATTTACAATTTTGCTACTACTTTTAAACTGGATATCACGGATTTACTTCAAATAAACTCCAGCTTTAACTGTGATGAGGCTTTAATTTGGTATCTAAAAAGAACTCACTTGAGAGGATATTATGTTTTTGTTTTTTTTTTCCTTTGTTTGATATGATTGAAGTTCTGATCTATTCACATACATAATTATGTTAATATACACAGATACATCAAAAGTGTGGCTAATTTGTGTGGATTTGGAGTCAGATCAGTGGTTTTTGAGTCAACCTATTAAAACACATTTCAACCAATCAATCATTCATCATTATTGACATGTGATCTGACATTGCTGTGGTGGGGCAGGTTCAGTGACTTTTACTTACTTTTACTTTTGCTTGGTCATTCTTTTTACAGAGTCTTTTGTACTGATGTGTGTTCATGTTCTAACAGTAAATACAGTATATAACAATATATTGATTGTGCCGGTTTATGTGGGATGTAGATGGCAGTTTTTAACAGATTTTTGGCCTGAAAAACCTCGATTATCTGGCAACGCTGTCAAGATTCCAGTTCCAACCACCAAAAGCAAAGACCTTTACATCAAGACGACTTAATCAAAGGTGGGTTACATGTGTGTCTATAACAGGTGTGTGTATATGTACATTTATATTTCATCCTGTACATTGTCCATGTACGTTTGTTTTCCTTGTTTATGTGTTGTATTTTACTTTGGTGGAGAAGCTTTAATTTTCTTACTTCCTGTTTCCGCATCACTTCCCGCGCGACTCTTAAATCCGCGCCTAGTTTATGATAATGAGCTTGATAAGGAGAGGTGAGCGTGCAGAATTGTTTCCTATTTATTTGTTAGAATGTTGTAAAACTGTTGAAAACATCTTGAAACTTTAAGTTTGTTGAACTCAATTTTTTATGTTATTGGCTTTAGTTACGTTAAATTACTGTTGTGCTGTTTTTATTTTTTACTTCCTGTAAGTAACATTCATCAAGTGTGCAATGACTGTAAGGGCATACCACAGTGATGGATATTTTTTATAACAATGTTATTTTATAGGTGCTACATTCCACTGCTCTGTTTTTCTTCTAGCTTCTTCGTAGCTTGATTCATAATTAATATTTCATAATACATAGATTGTGTCATTTGTGTATACCTGTCTACTGATGACTAAGTAATCTTCTCTTCTGCTTGTCAGTGTAACAATACTTTTTTTTTCTTCTCTCTCCCAGAACCATGCCAAAATATAGACCTGTCCGCGTGAAGATACACAGACTCAAACTTGTTTGGAAAATCATTGGTGGTGGCGTTAAAGTTTCATATCTTCCATATCACTCATCACATCCCAGCTCGGCTAAGCTCAGGTCAGGTCAGACGGAGTCACCTGTTCCCACACCAAGTGCACATTTCACTGAAAATGCAAATACAACTTGGAACTCTTCAGAAGAAGAGACGGCATGCTGCAAGGCAAAAAGAAAAGAACTGAGCTCATGGGAGTCCATGAAAGATGAGATATTGCAAGAGTCCTACAAAACCTCAGCACCTTCCTCCAACATCTGCAATATTTGCAACGGACACGCTGAATATTGCTGTTTGGAATGCAGCAGGACTAGTGCTTTTTGCAAGTCGTGTGTTGAGAAAATGCACCAAAATTCTCTGCACCTTCCAGAGAAATGGAATGTAAGGTCTTTTTTTCATGAAATTTACTCATAAAAGTTTTATTTCTGACTTACTAAGTTCTTAATTATATTAAAAAACGTCTTTGTCCTTTTCTTGTCTCTTTAGAAAACCCACTATGAGGCGGCTTGTCTGCAGAGTGGGGACCACAGTACCCATGGAGCGCACTCAAGAGATCTCAAAAGTTTTGTGAACACAGGTTTGTTTATACAATATTGAATTATTAATAAGATCATTTTTACAAATTTTGAGATATATTTTAATTAAATGTTGGTGTTCACATAATGACTGTATTGACTTTGTGCCACCTGAGTTATTCTTGTAAGAGATTGCTTGGAATATATTTGGCATTACTCTTACACATTTGGTGTTATACTGTACTTGATAAGCCTAAAAAAAAAAAAATCATAAAAACATGGTTAAAGTCTGAGATGGTTTGGACATGTTTAGAGAAAGGATTCCATCGATCTATTTTCTTTTGCTTATCCGGTGTTGGATCACCAGAGTAGCAGCATAAGTAGGGAGTCCCAGACTTCCCTCTCCCCTATGGTCCAGTTCCTCTGGGGGAATCCTAAGGTGATAAATAAACTGAGTGAATAAATGAATACACCTTGAGTTTGAGTTATTGCAAATGAAAAAAAAAAATGCAAGTGTTTCTGACGTCATGTTTTAAGACCAGCACGTCACTCTTGGAACCAGAAGAATGTGGGTCCTGAAAAATGGGCCAGTACACCGTTACTAATGGAAAAATGGCTATAGTCCCTTCAGTTATAATAAACAGTTACCTTCTATTTATTAATGACCATGTTTTTTTCTGTCTTTGTTTTAGGTCCAATGTCAGGAAAAGGTATGTGTAACAGCTCTTAAATGATGAGATATAATGCAAGATGGATCAAAATATGTGGTTGTCCTCATTATTGTATTTGCCAAAGCTCTTTTTTTTTATTTATTAATATTTCATGATAAGAGAGAACAGCTATCTCTGAGGAGCATAAGGTCCTCCTCCAAAATTCCTACCAGCAAGGAATGAACAGGGTGGGATCACCGCTGATAACAGCAGCAGCAGAGGCCACTGGTTTGGCACCAGTTGTTATAGATGTATGTTTCTCCATGCTATTACTGAAAAACATTTTGCAACTCTGATGGCAAGAAGTAATTTGATATGAAAATAGAATAAAAGTGTGTGTTTTATAATAATTAACTGGGGTTTTGTTCTTTTTTTTTCCTCTCTGTCTTTTGGAACTGGATTGGAAATTATCAAAGATCTCTGAAAATGTCTTCCGTCCATAAAGGACCGAAGAAAAAATTATATACACGTGACCTTTCTGCCTACAATCTTTTTTGCAGGGATCTTCTGCAGAACAATGGTAAGAGAGGATTTGTTACGGCTGTTATAGCAAACATTGTTGTGTATATCCATACCTGTATATTTTGGAAGAAGAATCCTATCTTGCTGGTTTTCTTGCATAATATATGCATTGACCATTTCACATCTGATTTTAGAGGGGTTCCTTATCTTTCTCCCCATTTACACAAATGGAGTCAGGGTGAACTATATGAGCTTGGTATAAAATAAATTGATTGCTTGACGATTATTTTTCCCCCCTTAGGTAACCTGCAAGATATTAAGCAGAAATGGTCTTCTTTAGGGGAAGCACAGAGGAAGAAGTATGTTGAGGAGGCAGCAACTCTGAAAGCTGAAGGGAGAACAGACCATCTTAGTCCTGAGATGAGGAAACTTAAATTGAAAAAGCACATGAAGCGGCTCAGGTTTGAGGTTTTGTCATATACTAATAACTTTTAAGAACCTTAAGCCATTTAAAATATTTAGTGGTGGTGCTGGTAGGAGTTCAACCTGTAATCAATGAGTTGCCGGTTTGAATTCTCACTCCGTCTGTCTCAGACATTGTGCCTTGCGTGCTGGTGGTGGTCTGGTGACACTGGTGCATGACAGCCTCGCTTCTGTCAGTCAGCCCCATTGAAGCTGTAGCTACAGTCCAGTTGCTCACCATCGTCAGTGAATGTTGTGTGAAGCGCTTTCAGGTCCTCTGGACTTGATGAAGCACTATACGTACACGTACTGTACAGGCCATTTACCATTTAGTGATGTAATGTATATATACTGTATTTTTATTACTATTATAATTATTATTATTATATAATATATACTGTATAGTGATGTGAAAAGCTGTTTGCACATTACATATTTCTTCTGTGCTTCTTGGTCACATTGTGTTTCACATCTAATTTTTTTTATATTCAGATAAGTTAATGCAAGTAAACACAAAATCAGTTTTCAAATACAGTAATGATTTTATTCATTAATGGGAAAAAAGCTATCTAAACATACCTGGCCCGATGTGATGAAACAGTATCTGCTCCCACACCTTGTTAAATCGTGAATTAACTGGGATAAAGAACATTTTTTCAAAATGGATCCAGATCAGTTTCACTAGCTGAACCCTGGCTTGAATACTACTTCATCTGCAGATATAATAAATAATTTATATAAACCTCTCTCATGGCTGAAAGATCTCAAAATGCAAATTGAAAAACTGTAGAAAAACAACTTTATTTAAATCTATCAGTTTGCTTACAAAGCCATTTCTAAACTATGGGATGCCAGCAAACCACAGTGACAGCCTGCACAATAAGTGGAGAAAACATGCACCTAAGGTGAACGAATGAATGAATGAAGGATGTCACAGAAGAACCCATAATAGAATCCAAAGCTCTGCAGGCGTCACTGCCGTACTTAAGGTCCACAGTTAAAGATATAACAATGAAAGACTGAAAAAAAATGGCCTCCATGAGAGATGAAGAAAACCCCTGCTGACCCAAAGCAACACAAAAATCAGTCTCACATTTACCAAAAACATCTTGATGATCTCCCAAGATTTCTGGAAAATATTTTTTGTGCTGATGAGACAAAAAGTTTTTGGAGGTTGTTTGTCATTTTATGTCTGACCTAAAACTAACAGTTTCAGAAACTTGATCATTTTCACAGTCAAACATGGTGATGGTATGGTTTGGGGGTACTTTGCTGGCTGCATCAGGGGCTTGGTGATTTGTTATAATTAATAGAATCATGACTTTTGCTCTGTAACAAAATATGAATATGCCTAACATTAACTTTAAGCCCTGTCATACTTTGGTTAGGCTACAGATCAATGATCTAGTGCACAGTAGCAAGGCTAACATTAAATAATGAAAAACAAACAATTGAAGTGTCCTAGCTAAAGTCTTGACTTAAATCCATTTCTGATATGATATGATTGATTTGATTGATTGATTGATACTGTAGTATTACCTTAAACATGCCTATCATACCCAAAAATCCTCCAATGTGGCTGAGTGAACCAAACATCCACAGTGGTGATGTCAAACACTATTGGACAGTTATCACAAACTCAATGTCAGTTGTTGCTTCTAAAGGTGGTACAACTTAAGTTATTATACAAATGGGACAATTTACTTTTTCATATAGGTCCAGGTTGGTTTGGATAGCTATTTTTCATGAATGAATGAAATCCTCATTTCGAATCTGCTTTTTGTATTTACTCATATTATATTGCTGCTATTTAAAAATTTGATTGAGGATCAGAAACCTTTAGGTGGGCCAAAAAAGCTTAAACAGAGTAATATGTAAAGGGGCAAACACTTACACATCACTGTAAGCAATCCATGGTTTTCTAATTGAAACAGTAGTTAATAGACTAGCATGAATTTTTTTATTTTTATTTTCTTATAATTTATTCATTTTACATCAAAACAAGATAAAGAATAAAATACAACATAAACTCAAGAAAGAAGAATAAGATAAAATGAAAGGTGGCAGAAAGAAGAAGAGTATCTTATTTTGTCTGCCCCTTTTTAAAAAAACAGAACAATTTCAAACAATCAATTCAAACAAAATTCTTCAAGAAATAATAGATCATTTGAGCAACTTATCAATCAACAATTAACTAGTCATTAAATGCTAAATATAAAGCTTTAGTATTTTGTTAACAGTTTAGATTTGATAACTTAAAATAGAGACTAGCACTCAGAGAACACACACCTCTGCCAAAACCTATAGGGTCACTCATGCAGTAACATCTTGTGCACAGACAGACAAGAATCCTTGAAAAATTCCTGGATCTGGTGGGTGATCCAGATCAACACCAAAATGTACTTTGTAATAATTTGTTCTTTGTGCAACTTCAACATTTCCTGAAAATTCATGAAAATCTGTTCATAATGTTTTGAGTAATCTTGTGCACAGACAGACAAACAGACAGACAGTCACAATCCATTAGACATATGGAAGACAGAGTCAGTAGCCTCAGATATTTGTCAGTCCTTGTAAAGCTGCTTACCAACAAAATTCACTGCTGAAAGCAAATGAGGGAATTAAAATAAAGGGAAAGAGCAGTTTGAAGTTTTGACACTTTGCATTGTATAGGATCTAATGCTTCAACTTTAATTTAGTTTACTTTAGTCTTAAAAGTAGTCTTCCACCTGCCCCCTTCCTTACCAGTTGGTAAACATTACGTTGGTCCATTTAAAGAATATTTTTGCTGAGTGTGGTTATTCATATACAGATTCAATTAGAGGGAGTGAATATTTAGAAGATCAGTGGAACAATTGATGTGGGACAGATAGTGCCCTTGTTTCATGAAATACTCGGGAACAGTAGAAAGATGTCTTTTCTTCAGTTTTACTTTTTTCCCCATTTGGTTTTTACAATTTACGTGGGTAAACCAGCACAGTTGTTCTCAAACAATGGGACAAGTGAAAGGAACTCCAACTTTCTGGTCTTTTTTCCCAATCCAATTGATTACAACATTGTAACAGGAGTGCCAAAGGAAAACCAAGGATTACAGCTGAGGTGGATGAAGAAACAAAGCAATGAAAAACTCACCTCTTTCGTGATGATTAGCCAAGATGACCAGATGAATAGAGCCAGTTTTGTGTGTTATGGAGGAAAGAACCTGAGCAGTGAGAGCTGAGACCGTCAGGGGTTGCTGTAGTCGCAATTTGGGGATTTGGAGTTGATTAGTCTTCGTTGATGAGGATTTCTTCTGCCCCAGAGTCCTAGATGCTGAGATTGATATTGTTAACGCTGTAGTAGGAAGCAGAAAACAGGGTCCAGGGTAAAATTAAGACGATCACTCACCCTATTCCCTAGTCTACTGATTGACTGCCATTTACTCAAACTGCATGTACAGTATATAAAGGACGGTCTTACCACACAAGATACACTCACTAGAAAATATCTGTCTTTTAAGTAATATAAAAACTATAAAGCATAGTTTCCTTGAATGACAGGGGTGGATGGTTTGTATATGGTAGTGACCAACAGTTGATCTGCTCATGTTGCTGATCAGCTTTCAGGTTGCTGTGCTCATCTGCTCATACAAACTCATGTTCGTGCTGCTGTTTGGAGTAATGTTATTCTATGATATTATTGCTTAGTGTATT
>JARVLU010000599.1:29299628-29311433 GCA_031762415.1 Simpsonichthys santanae | reverse complement strand
AAAAAAAAAAAAAAAAAAAAAAAAAAAAAAAAAAAAAAAAAAAAAAAAAAAAAAACTTTCTGTGCAAATATCTCATGTTACAACATGAACACATGCGGCTTATACATGAGCGCAGCTTATACATATACACATTTTTAATTATTTTTTTAATTATTACTTTTTCATTTTGTATGTGCGGCTTTTATTCGGGTGCACTATACAGTCCAGAAATTACGGTACTCTTTTTGTGTTAGCTTACAGCAAGGACTTTTGAATCTACATTTTGTACATTATCCTCTCTCCTTTTCACTTAAAACCTTCTTTTTAACGGCCCTGACTGAGTAAACTGCACAATAAATTCATTATGTTGTCAACATGTGAGCTTAGACCATTTAAAGCTGTCAGAGCAAACAGTGTTTGACAAGCCATTCGGAGGAAAACGAGTCATCTGATACCTGTAAGTTAAGTTCAAGCCTCATGAAGCACAAATGGACAGATGTACAACTATTGGTAGCCTTCAATACAAACTTTACGCTTTTTGAAGTGTTCTTTATGAATAAAAGCACCCCGGATGATAAAACCATTCCTGGTATTATTATAAATTGAACATTTTGGTTCTTTAATGGTCTTTCTGACATCTGTAGTGTTGTGTTTTACAGGTAGATGAGCTCGAGGCAGATGGTGTTCTTGTTCCAAACGGAGTGTTGGAGCGGCTGCACACATAAAAGCCTTTACTTCAGCTAAATAAACAGAGGCAGGAAGAGAGGGGGCGGGGGGGATAGCTCCATCTGTACGATGAGCAGAGCAGTGATGCGTGCAGGATATACTTCTGGCCTAGTTTTGTTCCAATTCCCTTTGCTCCAAGATGTATTTAAGCAAAGGATTTATGTCATTAAACACCAAGACGTTCTATTTTCTATCTAGATAATTACTAAACAATGCTGGACTTGTTCAGGCAATTTGTGAGCTTTATATAATTGTCTGCTAGCTTTTAAAACCCTTATTTTATAGAGCTGACAGTCTATTATGTAATAAATTAGTAAATTAAATTAGTATGTAAACCTGAAAGGTGAGGCGTTTGGTAATATTTTATAAAGAAACATGGGATAGAATATCTAAAGTTAAAGGAAAAAAAAAAAGTCTAGTCACTCATACGCAGCTAGACATGACAGAGGCTTTTGACTGACTTACGTAAAATTAAATAAACGGATTCCTCATATTTTTATGCACACACAGGGTGCTGTGCGGAAAATAAAATGTTAAAATATGTGACTTTACATTTTGCACTCCATACACATACACATGCACACACACCCCATCACCTGCATGCAAACAGTTTCCCAGCCAGCTCTGTCCTCAGACTCTTCTCTTAACCAGTAGAAGCTAAATTATTTATGAATCACCTGTTGAATCAATAAAGAGAGGCCCAGACAAACCCAGGCTCCTAAGCGAATGTAAGGTTTTCATTTTAAAAAGTGCTGACGTGATCGTTTCTTTGCAGAGCAGGAATTAAGCAGAAATAAAACAAGACTATTCTCTGTGGATCGAGTGTCTCAGGCAAAAATACCCGACGACAAAAAAACAGACTTGGTGGAAAGGTGGCGTCTCATTACGCCACCTCTACTGGATTACAACTCGTGTTGCTGGACGACAAGCTTTTGATGAGACATTTTTACGTAGCATCCCATCAACTTAAAAACACAAGTTCTAATGAACCGAGTCCAGCAGTGAAAAATCATCTTGAACACAGATGTGACCCTGTCCAGGTTTTCAAGCAAGACTCTTGAGCTCCACCCCGTCTCTTCGCACATCATTTAAACCGGTAAACACGCCTGGCATCAGAAGTGGAGCGTGTCCTACCTGTGCTTCTTCACTCCATTGTGCTGGGCTGCTTGGTTGCCATGGTTACCGTCCCCTGACATTCCGGCAGCCCCGCTGTGTACGCTAGGATGGCGGAGGCTGTTTTGCAGGGGGGAATCTCGGTCCTCGTCCTCTTCGTAGGAGAAGCTGGCCACCGACAGGAAGCCGCTCACAGAGAGCTCCGACTCAGACTCTGTGGGACGATGACAGGGTGTCAGCTCCAGCAGAACATCTGGAAATCCTACTTTAAGATGACCCGAATTATCAGCTCTGGCTGTCTAAACAGTGTACGCTTCAAAATTAAAAGTGTTTGCGTCCTCCCTCCGCCTCTTGGCTGATGGCCAAACCCCACCTGAGGACTGTGTTCCAATGAGAGGACACAAAGAGGCTTCATTTCCTGCAACACTGTTTGCTCAACACAACTCCGCCTCAACGGAGGACGGTTAGTGGCATTAAAAGGTGCTGTCACAGAAACAAAGGAGAGGAGAATAATGTAGGACTCATGCACAAGATGGACTGTGTGTGCCAGTCAAACATAAGAGTCCATTGTTCTGGATATTAAAAACATATATGTCCACTGAATTTCATGGAACAACTACACAGACTGAGGTAGATGTAAATGTGCCTAAATCATAAAAAGTGTTTTATTCACCTAAACCATAGATTTTTATATAGAATTATTAATGATAAGCTTCATGTTTGCTTTATTTATTTAAAAATTATGTTCAAAATGAACCAAAATGATAAACTCAACTGTCTGGATATATAAATAGAAAGCCTCACATCCGTGTGTGAACGAAGATACTGCATCAAACCACACATTTGTAAAGACACAGTGATGTCATAGCAAGGCAGAAAAATAAGGCAAAAGTTTAACACTATTTCAAAAACTTTTAAGCTCATTTTGACTGATGGATCCATCAATTGATTAATCCATTTACCAATCGATGAGGGTTGGGTCATGGGGGCAGGGCAGCTGGTCATTGAGCCAAGCCTAGACATCCTTCTCCAAGCTCATTTTGGGGGATCCCAAGGCATTTCCAAATCAGAGATATATTTTTACGTGTTTTGGATCTACCCTTGGGTTTCCTCCACGGAAGGTGCCCAAACCACATCAGCTGACTCCTTTGGATGAGGAGGAGCTCTACCCATGAGATTCTCAAGGATGACAGAGCTCTTCACCCTGTCTAAACGTTGCCACCCTACAGATGAATCACCCTACAGCTTTATGTATTTGAGCTGATGATCCATATGCCGTAACCATTGGTGAGGGTTGGAACAGATGGCCCAGAAAATTAGGAGCTTAGCCTTTCAACTCAGCTCCTTCTCTACCATCCGAGACTAAAACAACCGCCCAAATATCCATCCTCCTCTTGCTGCATCGTAAATTCATCTGACTGAGGCAAATACTTATCCTCAACCTGGAGGGAGCATTTAACTTTGACAGTGACTTCAATAAATGTGATTAAACTAGTGAGTAATCATCATAAATGTCTGAGGTCATCAAAGAGCCCAACGAGACAATAAAAGTTTCAGAGGTCCATTATGTAGACTTCCCTGGTGCTGTGGGACGACTTCCAGTATCAAACAGATCATCAAGAGGGCACTGATTCTGGACCAGCTCAACATAAGACTGCTCTTTGACAAAGGAAAATAAAAAAGATCATATGGGCAACACTTTTTTTTTTAAACTTTGAACACAACTCCAAAGTTTAAACATGGTGGTGGAAGGATCATGCTGTGTGAAACCATTTTGATGATGCACAAGTAGTTCTGTCTCAATTGTCAAAATCTAGGTGGAAATTTTTTTAAGAAGTGCTGTTGCTGCCAAATTGACTTCTAGAAAAGCTTTAAATATTAGTTCCTAACACTGAGTTAGCTTGAAGTTTCATCTTTAATAGGTTAAAAAAAAAAAAGACTTGTTTTAACGAGTGCTGGCTCATGTGTCAGTATAAATCAATCATCAATAAAGCACCATGTTACAGTATAAATGATTGAATATTAGTTTAATAAACATATTCTGAAGATAAGACAATGAATTACTTTTGTTGTACCATTAATGTGCATTTCAGGGATTTGTTCATTATGTAATTAATTGCTCATCTGAGAGTCACTGACCTGACGCAGCATCGTAGAAGTCATCTTCATTGAGGGTAGAAATGTTGGAAGATCTAATCTTACTCAAGGACTGTTTGAGTTCTTGGCGCTCAGTTGCTAAAGTTTCTAGAGCTTCTGTCAGAGCTTTGTTCTTTTCTTCCTCCTGCTCCACCTTCAGGCTCCACACCTGCAGGCACAGGACGAGAAGACAGATAAAACACAGACACACAGCAAGAATCTGTTCATTGATACGAAGCCGACGTTTTACTGTGCGTTCATCTGAACAGTAAAAATCAACAACGCTTCCAAATTCCTAACTGGAGTTTGATCAACACACGGGCAGTGATCTGCTTGTTCAGTGCGTGTCCCGATGGTGCTGATGGCAGGTCATCGTTTTAAACACTGCAAACTGATCCAGTTTCTTTCTGGTGGAACCATACACCCCCGTTTCAGAAAGCTCTGTGGCCCATGATTAGGTGTCCTTTCAGAGCAACCTGAGCGAGGCCACTGTGGGACACGACAGATCAACGTTTCCCGTCGTCTGCAGCTGATGTGCAATCTGTACTAAATAAACCAAAGAGACTAAACTAGGAAGAGTACTATATGGCACATTGCAAGCCTGCTGACTAATTATATACAGCAATCTATAGCAATGGTTTAGACAAGCAGAGACCATGTATAACCTTTGACCTTGATTAATGACTGACGTTGTAGTGGGGGTGATGGGGAAAAAAACCCACTGTAGTATTAGTAGTACATCATTTTGTTCAATAATCTAGAACAGATAAGAAGTTATGGTCTGGACAAGCAAATACCATGTTTTGACTTTGACCTTGATTTGTGACCTTGAAGCTGAGCTGATGAAATGCATATGACACTCCATCTAGGGATGCTACATTTATTTCAAGCTTTGTTAAACTATATCTTGAGCAGATGAGAAGTTATGCACATTTGTCTACATTTTCTTTAACTAAATAGAATAAATGAACTTAATTTACATATTTATTTGGGGGGGGGGGGTCACTTGCACAAAGAGGGGGGTCACTTGCACAAAGAACTGGAGCACAGCTTTGGCTGCTGAAAAGCCTTGCTCGGTAGCCTTGAGGAAGACGGACGACTCAACAGAGGCTTGTAAATCCTGTTGTAAATCAAAGACTGCAAACCAAAGCCTGAGCGTTGGACGGAGGTTGAAAAGCTCTGCCAACCTCCGCAGTATATGGTTTCAAGTTCAAGCATCTTTACTGTTGATCCATCACATGTGGTACATGAGGCAGAATGAAATTATGCATGCAGGGTCCTAGTTACACCCAAAAATACCAAATATAAACTATAATAAGAAACAGTATAAAGATATAAGATATAAGTTAAACAAACACCAAAGGGTACGCTAAAAGATCTAAGATATACATTAAACACTAATAATGTAAAACAATACAACAGCAGCCCCAACATGAGTCTGTGATGAGCAGATGGATATGAATGAACACAGTTTCATTAATTTTGTGCGCTATTGAAAAATACTGCCTGGCACTGTTCCTTCTAGTGGGTTCAAGATTGAAAATACTCTTTAAACCAAGTGTATAGTGAACTCGAGACTTAAACTGATCTAAAGCGAATTCTTTATTTTAAAGTTTTAGGTGTTTAAAGGGATTTTAAACAACTGTCAGGTCAATCCTCTAGTGGCCGGAGCTGATTTCGATGGTAGAAGTCTGATGGTAATGAATGTTTACAACTCTAAGTCCAATGCATTATGAGGGTATAACTACACGGACTGTGCAGTTAAATACAAGGCAGCCATCTCAACTATAGTATTGTATATTTCATATAGCTAAATATGTCAAATGATTTCAAACAGAATACTTTTGAACAGTTTATAAAGCTGTTGTGTTGAAAGCAAGGCATAAAAATCAGGGAAACTTTCCCCCTCATCAGCAGACACTTAGCATGAACATGTGTCTTGCCACCTTACAAAAGTGTTGTTCTGAGGAGCACAGCAGTGACTGACGTCATCACCCCATCTCTGGGATGTACTAAACAAATCTGATACATGATGGTTCCAACGTATTACCTAAAATTGATGTTTTTTTCTGAAATATACAACAGATCTTCGGGAGTTCAAGCTTCAACACCACAGGGCTCATCTTGCAGCAAAATGAAGACGTGCTAAATGCTAGAATGACAGTCATCATCATTTGATTAACTCACCAGACTCTGGTTTAGAGCCTACGAGATGAACTAAATACCAGCATGATAAAGAAGTCTCTTAAACTTCCAAACACCAATAAATCATTGCAGAGCATCTGTGGCCCAGAATCTTAACACAGACCTGCACTGAGTTTGACAGCAGCTCTGTTAAATTGCTGTAATTCCAAATATAGATTTGGCCAAAAAGCCGCTGGGAAAGAATCTATTTAAATTTGTACAAGCAGGTTTGAGCAGGGAAAGTCAAAGATTAACGTGCTATTCGTAATTTCCAGTCTAATAACCAATTGAAGAATAAAAACTGACATTGAAATCATTCACTGTGTGTGGATCATTTATTTTTCACTTTTATAGCAAAAGCCATCAATAATCATGAAGTATGCCATCTAGAAAGAAAAGACCCCTTCAGCTGTTTCTCACTTCATCTATTCTAGCTGATGTACCACGATGACCCTGAAAGACTTTCCTGTTCTACTGCAGACAGCTGGTTGATTCAAAACAACAAGAGTAAGATTTAGTTGTAGTGCTGATCAATCCCATGTGACGCATGAGTCCAATATGTCAAATGTTTGCCGATAAATCTTTCTGAGAAGATCTACCACACAGACCCAATAATGATCAGAATTTCAGAGAATATCAGAAATGGAAATTAAACATTTACCATGTTGTTCGCTAAGTTGCAGAAACTAACAGGAGGACTGAACGTCTTTCTCCAGCCACTCATTCCTGTCTCCTAAAAGGGGCTTGATGCAACTTCCGGATTACGCAGTCGTCTTCTGGATTACGCAGTCGTGACGTGTAACAAAAGCTTATTTTTCATATATTCAGTAGTCCCTCGTTTAGTTTAGTATTATATACTTGCAATATTCTAAACAATGTTTCTAAACTCTAAAAGCTCTAAAAAAGCACATAATGTCACAATTTCAGCTCTGTCTCCGGCTGCACTCTAGGCCACGCCCACTTCTCCACACTGCACGGAGATCAGCTGATCAGCTGCAAGAGGAAGCTTCTCCCACAACTATGGGCTGCACACAGGGGCTAAATAATTTAAAATAATTTTGAATAAAAATCCCATGCTGATCATGCGGCTCATCCATCAGCCAATTGTGTGTCATGTCCAATCTTATTTTGAAAAACAGAGAGAGCGAGTCTGCGACAAACAAACTGGGAAGTAGCGAGGGACTACTGTAGTATCAAATGCAAACTATTCATTCGTAACAATTCATTTTAAGAAATGAGGTCAGTTTGTCCTCCAGTAGTCTAAGCCTATAGCAGCATAACAAGCCAACACTAACTATAGGATTTATCTAAAAGGAAAGTGTTAAATCCAGTCTTCAAACTGGACAATGTTTCAGCCTCACAGACAGAAACTGGAAGTTGGTTCCACAAGAGAGGAGCCTGATAACTGAAAGATTTCCCTCCCATTCTACTTCTGGAAACTCTAGGAACCACAAGTAAGAGAAACTTAAACATAAACTGACAGGGGCTACACAATTAGCATATAGTGGCCATTTCTATACAATTAACTAAATTTGCAAATCTTTTGCTTGGCAGAGAAACTCCAAAGGCAAAGGCTTTTCGCAAACTGTACAGACACCCCAACATCCAAATATTATCCCTGCCCTTCCTGGATAAAGAGCAGTAAGCTTGTGAAGAGTCTTCTTTCAGATTGTTCTCATTTTGTAGAATTTGCTCAGGTCCAGGATTAGGACAGGCTTTGTCCATCTCTGCACACATCCAGTTTTACGTTTTGTCTTTTCTCTTTTAGTCTTATTGGATCCACTTGCCTTCCTACATCCACAGAGATTTTGACAGAGCTCTGCTGATTTTAATTGGCAACAATAAAACACTGACAGATCAAAAAGATTCCTCAACAGCATCTCAACACAAGTGCTGGAAATCACTGCCTGTGTGTCCCTGTTCAAATGAGGAAGTAAGGTTCATGCAAATTGTGATCATGACTGCAGGAGCTAAGACAGATATGCCGTCTATGCACACAGACCTCAAACAGTTTGTTCTGTGGAGCAAAGGTGCTGTGTACCCAGCACCAACTACAACCTTTGCTTTACAAATATGAGAATGTTTGTCCTTTCTCTGTTCTACTACATCTGACCCTGCTCATTTTGTGATGATACTTGATGAATAGAAAAAAAAGGTAGAAACAGGACAAAAGAATGTTGGTTTTATGGCATAAATCTGCAATTTTGTACAGTTTAATGCATTCACTTTACAATATTGAAACTACACTACTGTAAATGATCTTATGTCACTCACTGCACCATTGGCATTTTTTTCCCCACCAAGCTTTCCACAGTTTGAGTTTGCGATTATGTTGTTGTCTCCCTCTTCCAAGTAGGCTGAGTATAATCTGGTCTTGGTGAATGTCAAGCTCAAGAACAAGTGCAAATGAGTCACATGTCTGCTGCTTGCTGTAGGATCGCACTGACAGCACACTGAAGGCAAGCCAATGATGAGAACAAATGTGTCATTGTTGATTCAAGCTTAACTGATGGGAGGATTTACTGCTTCTCTTAAATTGTTCACCTCACAACAGTTATAATACTTTTATGTTGGGCATAAATAATAATAATCAGATGATGTGGTGCTAGTTTTAAATGATTTTCTGAGTTAATTATTTCTACCCTTGGTATAATTATCAACCTAACTCCAACACTTTGAAATGAAAAAAAAAAAAAAAAAAAAAAAAAAAACCTTGTCGTTGTACCTGTGGGTTGAGTATTCTACTTTAAATAGAATATCAGACTACTTTCTGTCCCGCTGGTGTGCTTGTGCATGCGCCGCAGCCTAACTTTGACATCCTCTGTGTTATGTCCTTCATGACCCTCCGTAACCTGAAATCCAATCAGATTAGTGAAAAGACCGGAGGGCTTGCCTGATGTGTCAGCTTCAGCTCACCATGGACTTCAGTGCCAGATGTCCACTGTGGCATCTGCCTTATTGTGCCGTGCCCTCCGCCCCCCCCCCCCCCCCACCTCTGTTTTTTTTATTTTTCATTTTTTCCCCTTTGTTATATACACACTATATATTTATTTTATTTTATTTTTTATTTTTTATTTTATTTTTTTAGATAGAGAGAAAGAGAGAGAGAGAGACTTGTTCAGCGGAGCAGCTGCTCTCCTATTTTCTTAAGTGAGGTGCAAATGTGTCTTTGCTCACCCAGTTTTCTTTTTTACCTCAAAGCATCATGTGTCTCACTCAGCAATAAGACAAAAGCAGGTGGTGATTTTACTATTTAAAAAAATAGATACTGTATTTATATTATTTGTACATACAGCACCTCCATCCCTCAGTTTTAATCTGATTTAGTCCCACTGAGCTACACAAGTCCCCTCTAGCTCCGTGTTAAGACATTTAACTTTTTTCCTCTCTTGGCTGCTCCCTTCTTCAGGGGTCACCACAGGGAACTCAGTCGCACAAAGACTTGGTAATTATTTTAATGCCGGATGTCCTTCCTGACGCAAACACAGACCACCGAGCTACCACAGCCCTCTGTGTGGAGCAGAGATGACGACATGGGGCACCTGGGGGAGCAGATGGTGGGGGTTAAGGGCCTTGCTCAAGGGCCTAGAGAGGGGTAAATAAGGGTCGAGACAGGTGTGAGTTCTTCAACTATCCCACTAACATTTTGATGTTGTCAGTACCGGGAGTTGACCCGGCAATCTTCCAATCATCACAGGCCCACCTTCTCTAACCTCTGCACCACCACTCCCTAAGACAGCATTTACCAAAAGAAAGGTGTGCTTTTACATATATTAAAGTTGTGCTGTCTCTCTTTCTGACTACAACTAAAACATAAGAATTAAAGGGTTTTTTGTGATATCACTCTATGAAGGAGTGCAATATGTCTACATAAAAAGTTGGAAATAGTCTCTTTATGCTATACTGTATATTGAAATCTAGCCAGACGGGCATATGTTTGTGTGTCAGCATTTTTGTTATGAACAAATGTCTAGGCAAAAATTAGGTTAAATATAAGTGTTTGAATCTCAGCAGGATGATTCTGAGTTGAGCTCACATGCTTTCCAGTTACATGGTGAGCTTTCTATAGGTACTTTAGTTTCCACCCATACTCCAAAAACATGTCAGTTAGGTTTTACTGGTGATTCTAAACTGACATGCATGGTAGATTGGCTTATGTGCCTCTGTGTTGGACCTGAGGTGGACTGGTGACTCGTTCAGGGTGCACCCTGTTCTTCATCTGCTGATTTGTTGACAGTAACC
This sequence comes from Simpsonichthys santanae, assembly GCA_031762415.1. Lineage (NCBI taxonomy): Eukaryota > Metazoa > Chordata > Actinopteri > Cyprinodontiformes > Rivulidae > Simpsonichthys > Simpsonichthys santanae. The sequence goes on along the minus strand of JARVLU010000599.1, from coordinate 29,301,053 downwards.
CCCATGACTGTGACAGGAAAACATATAGGCAGGTACAGATAGTGAATGATTTTTGTATTTTTGGTATTTGGTTTTAGATGACTGTCAAGTTGAATTATTCCCTTCCAGGTATTATTTAGATGTTAGAGAGACAACTTTACATTTGACACCAGGATACTTTGATTTTAATAAAGACTGTGTGGTTGACATCATGACTGCATTGTGCCAACGTCTCGTAGCTGAAAAACAAGCCCAACTCCTGAGCCCTCCAACGTCGTTCTCGACAGCTGATATGAGGTGTTTGTGCTGCAGCAACAGTTTCTTCTCCAAAATTATTGCTGATATTGTTCCTCCTTGACGGTGCGTTCCCAACGACCAATGCAATTATTGGATGTACATTTACACTGATTGATAACCACCATATAGCTAATTGACCTTAGCAAACACAAAAATGATAAAAGCTCAGCCATTTTTCATTGAGCATGAGATAAATGTTGGTGGTGTAATAGCAGAGAATCAATCCTAACATGTTTGTCAAGAGTTAACAGACTGAGGTAGATCTTTGTTTAAAACTGGCATGAAAGCTGGAGCCTTTACTGGTTGTATTTTATCCAACTTTAACAACATTTAAGAACCAAGTGATTTTTCTTCCTGATGTTAAAAAAAAAAAAGAATAAACTTGAAAGGTGAGCTGCCTATATGTCAGTATATATTGATATGCAGTACATTGCATACTATTTTCAACATACTCTACATTGAGTTTTAGACTTTTAAAAATGCAAGCAAAGCAACAGAATGTGACTTTTCAGCTGAACAGTTTTTCCAACTGCTTTCTAAGTTCTGTCAGATTTTTTTTTTTTTTTTTTTCATGCAGGTGACACTCCTACGTGCTATTAGAGCTCTTCTAGCATGCTCAGGAAGTGCTTATTAGAAACTCCTGAAGGGAATCTTTGATTTTTACAGTTGACAGATTTATGTCAGCCTGCAGGAGCTCAAACTTTCCCTAAAACGTCTCCTGAGGCAGAGACATGAGCTCTAAAAACAGCATCCGGTGTTCAGCTTTGACATTTGGAAACAGTGTGCAGCACATTTCAGCTGCCCATCAGGTGTTATTATACATACCTAGAAATGAAACTGGCTTCACTCGTCTGTAGCTGGTACTAAGATTAAAAAGCAATGCATAATTACCGTAGGTCTTTATTGACACTTTTTTTTTCAGCCTAGCAATTTTGTTAGGCCTCGTTGCTTTTTGAAGTTTCACATTTTTAAATGTTCTAATTTAAATACATATCAATGAGTGGCAACAATGAGTCATAATGACCAGGTTAAAAACAAACAGAAGCTTTTATACGGTACGGACTAATAGAATTTTGTTTTTGAAAAAAAAAAAATGTATTTATTTTAAAATGATTGGGGTGGGGGGGGGGGGGGGGGTGGATCAAATTC
>JARVLU010000599.1:29089679-29106706 GCA_031762415.1 Simpsonichthys santanae | reverse complement strand
CACCTGTTAGGAGGTACAGGAGGGACAGTTTGACCGATACAAATGGGGATGATAACAACTGATAACGTCCATTTAATAGACTGACAACAATCCGAAGCCGCTGGATAACCACAGTCCAGCTCCATTCTATTTTATTGGACTGTTTTCCTTCAACTCAAAAGGGAAATACTGTATGACCAAGTAGGTAAGGTGGATCACCATGGTTACAGTCTGGGCAGCTGGAAATGTTTCATTTATTTGCTAAATATGCAGCTTTTACACCAAGGTTAACTATAAACTGCCACTGATTATTTATAAATTTATAATTTTGCAGAAGTAAAAAAAAGTTATCTGTGTAACATTCAGTTTCACAGTATTTTAATCAGGAAATACCCTTCACTTGCATTTCGTAAAGATGCCACAATTTAAGCTCACTGGATACCTCCATCCCATTTATCACTTTATTTCTCCCTCAAGCTCTGAGGAGAGTAATCACAAAAAGGAGAACTAATTAGTTTTGGAATTCAGCAGCAAAATGTTTCCTTGTTTTCCCCCATCTCATCTGCATTGATGAGTCTGTGTCACGTGCATAATAAACTCTAATGTGCATTTATACCAGCACATCTTATATGTGTGTTCTTTCACATGTCGACACCTAATGGCTGTAGAGAACAGCCAGTGTTTAAAGCATCCAGCAACAGGGAAAAGCTGATTATCACGTGTTGGAAGTGAGGGGTTGGGCGACAGGCGTCCAGTGTTAGCTGTGGGCCTGTATGTGTGTGGGAGGATCCTCTGTTGTACAGCCTGGCATTGTGGGATTGCTGCACCTTTAAAGTAGCAAGCAGCCTAATTGGTGGGATTGAGTGGGCAGAAAAGCTGCAAGGCAACTGTGAGGTTGAATTTAGAGGGTTGTGTTGACCCAAGTGAATGGAAACCCTAATGCAAAACAACTGGGCAGTTGGGGGTGTGGGTCAAAAAGGAGTTTAATAGCTTCCAAAATGGCTTCATTGGCTACACACTGTATGTATGCACCAGTTAACACACATTATAAATAAGGGACTACTGTACAGAAGTTAATCAATTTAGTTGGATTTTCCATTTTATCAAATTCCTCCAGCAGAGTAAGGTTTATACTTGGAACTTGTTCTGATCAGTTAGTATTACAAATCCATAAATATTGTCTTGCTTTCTGAAGCCTCTGTTCATCCTCAGTTCAGTAGATAATTTGCATCAAATCCTAAAGGTAAAATATACACACAAAAAAAAAAGCCTAACAAAGTGATTAGTTGAGTGTTGTTAACAAGTAAGAATACTGTACTCATAAGGAATTAAATCTTCTGAAATCTAATCTAATGTTTGCAGTCAAGTACAAATGGTAAGAAGTTCTGGCACAATGAGATTTGCTCAAATACTGTAGATTTTCTGTATGGAAGCAAAAGTCATTGATTGAAAGAACCAATTCTGTTTTTTGTATTTATTCATTTATTTATTTATTTATTTATTTGGCATTCAATATTTATTTACAGTATTTGTTTTTATTTATTTAAAAGTTTATTAATTAAAAAAATACAAAACAATCCCATAAATGATAAGAATACAAAATATAAAATGAAAGGCAGCAGAATGAAGATAATAAGAAAATAATACTTTTATACGGGAGAGTGGGCCGCAGCAGGTCGGAGTGATGTGGCCGAGGACGGAGTCACAGCTTGGGGCGGGCTGCGACTTAGGCGCTGCTCGCCTGGAGGTGCCTCAGAGGGGGGGGGCAGGTAGCTGGGAGCATCATTACCTGAACAGAAATCTGGTTCTAGATTTTCTTCACTGATTGATATTCTCCCCATGTTTGGTTAGCCACTTTACAGCCCAACAATGTTTATTTTATACTTTAACTTTAAAGACTTAGCATTTGGGTTATTTGGCTTTCCAAAGTCGCGTAAACATATTAAAGTTTTCATTTGGCTTGTTAAAATAAATTAAAATTTCTTTAGAGGCCCAGAGAACCTTCCAAAGCACTCATCAGCTTAGTTGTCTTCTTTTAACTTCATTTTACCCATTAACCAGATTTAACTTGTTTTTTTCTACGACACAGCTAATATTTTATTCTCTCTGAGTCGAAAAGTGTGATTAAAGTTTATTCATTAACACTGAATATGAAGAAGGGTGTCATTTCATTTTTAAACTTAATAAAATGTTGAAAAAAAAACATATACAAATTATCTAGCTCATATTTTTTATGTATTCAAAATAGCAATAAATATGTTTTATAAATACGTATATGCAATATATGGTTAAATCATAAAATTTCATGAGTAAAATCTTTTTTTATGTCCATTTTCTCTGTTCATGATTGCTTGAAGTTGAACTGACAGATTATATAAGGACGTTGCTGGATTAGGGCCATTATGACCGGGGCACAAAGAGCAACTCTGTAATTTGAACATTTTCAGTGGCAGGGCTATCAGTGCAGTTGTTTGCAGAAAATAGTCACTCATTGTTGAAAGTGGACACTTCCACCCTTTTACCAGAACAAAGTGTAGATTGCTAATTTCATGAAACACAGGGAAAACAAAACAAGCAGATTATATAGTATCATTGAAATGGTCCAATTTGTTTAATGGCCTGTGGTCCAGATGTTTTCAGTTGTTGTTTTTTTGACATCTCTATAATGGTGACGTGTTTCTACTAACTCTTTAGTATAAAATAAGTCTTCTGATCACATTAACCTTGTTACAAATCAAACAAAATGACAGAAACACGGAGAGGTGGACCGGATGATAGACTGTGATTGTTACTCCTCAGCGGTGCCTCTGATGGTTGGCTGTTATCACTTATTGCTTATCTGCAAATATTAAGGAGAATAAAAACAATTTAACTACAGGACTTTTAACAAGTGACTATAGGGTTTTACCTATTTACATGCATAAAGCAGGTGTATATTTATACATTTTCTGTGCATTTCTGTTCCAGTATTTGTTTTTCTTTTGTCCTGGACAAGTTCCATCTCATGATGAAGCATTAATGTTGAAACAATTTTCAAATGTTGTTACTGAAATTATAGCTTTAACGTTGGCTAAGCTGACCTCTTGGCTCCCAGAACCATGACACCCTCACCCTGTCTTTCTGTCCATCTCGTGGTCTTTGACAAGAGCCTAGTTTACATGTCTGCATAGCTCTCAGTCAAGCAAGAGTCGACAGTCAATATACCTATTTGAATAGTATTCTCCATTTTCCTCAGTCCACAGAGCCTATCAGCATCCTCTGCAAATGGAAATAAACCGTCTATCAGTTGGACCCTTCTGCAGGCCGTGGAGAGCCATGCCACTTGCCCTGTTTCTCATCTCAGTCCTCAATAGGAGCCCATTTAGCCATTGTCAAATACAAAATAGAGCAACTTAACTGGAGAGCTGTGAGCTGGGTGTGTGTGCGCTGCAGCATAAACCTCAAAATACGGTGTTTTACATTTTGTGCTTTTGGACACATTCTTTATGTATTTTCTGTCTTCATAATACAATTTAATGTTTAGTTACTTTGAAAGGTTTTATTCCTTTTAATTTAGCACATTATTTGATCATTTGATAATTTGTGTTTTTATTAAAACATAGTTTATGAAGTTTAAGTTGTGTTTAGATTAAAGGTATATATAGCAAAACTTATGTCTCCCCCCTTTTGGCAATCAGAATAATTACAGAAACGCTTGCACAAATTGTAGTTACATAACTGTCATCACATGAATGTATGGTTTATAATTTGGGGATTTAAATGACTATAATGTCATTTGACATTTTGTGAAAGTCCTTTTTTAGTAACTATGTTTAACAAGGCTTTTATACTGTATGTTGGCATAAAACTTATTTGGATGATTTTGTTTTTTTGGGTTTATTTTATTTATTTATTTATTTCCTGTTTTGCTATCCTGTTTACTGCAATGGCCTCCTCACATGAATTTGCATAAAGCAAATCAATTGGATATTAATCATATTATCAACCCACATATTAACCGCACGTGTTTCTGGTTGTTTGAAGTAAAAATGGGTCACACCAGTGTCTTGGAAATAAAGTCGAGCATTTAAACATGGCAGTTCCTGTTTTTGGAAAGTATAAAGATTTTAATAGAACTTGTCTGGAGGTGCATTTTTAGGCTTTTTATTTATTTATTTGTTTATTTTTGACTCAGCAGATGTCATGGTTTGGGAATTTTGAATTGAATACAAGTTTTAGGCATTGCACTGGGATGAAACTTCCAGAAATCAGTGAAAACAACAACTTTGTCATGTGATAGAAGACAAATGACCTTTTTATTCAATAATATATCTTTAGTCCTTTACTAAAGGCATAATAGTTCCCAGCTTTCTTAAATTAGAACATCTTATTCAAAAGCTGTTTTTCATAGAACCATCATCTGAGTGCTTCATACGTAAAGTCCTCTTCACCTTTCAGATGGTATTTAATGGGTTCTTTTCAATAGCTGTCGTTTTTGCTCTATGTTCTCTGTCCATCTGCTCCATGCTCTTTGTTCAGCTCTTAGAAAGTGATTTGTGCACGTGTGCACCTGTCTAAGAGTCAGAGCTTTCTGTGACCTCCACCCCATAATCCCTGGACCTCTTCTTACACACTGCTGATCCCTTCTCATTGACTATGTAATGCCTTCTTCCTTTCCTACTCTGCCATCTCCATCCAGGATGTCTAGATTATTAAGCCCAACACATCCTAATCCTCCCATCATCCCATTCCTCAGCTGCCTCAGATGCACACTGCCACTTTTTTTTATAAACTCTTTACAGTCCTGACCTTGGCTCAGACACTTTATAATCACAGCTGGAGTAAGCTTCAAGACCTCAGTGCTGCTCGGTCAGCAAAGAGCACTAATGGTTCTTTTTTTTTTTTTTATTAATTATATATTGTTGTATTGTTGTAAATGAAAATACTGTGCTTCTCACCAGGACATTGGCTTGTGCCCCAACACTCATTTTTATCTTCAACCCTCATCCCAGGTGTTGGTGTGGACTCCATTCAGACTTGATCCCTGCTGGTATCTCACAGTTCTTTAATGTCATTAGTGCTGGTAGTGAAATGGAAAGGAGCCAGGAAGCCTTTGATAGTTACGGGGAAAAAAATCTGGGGAAGAAAAGACACAGAGGAAGGTTGTGACTGAGATGAGAGGGGGTGGGAGCATCACTGAACATCCACATCAAAGGATTCCTTAGCTGATGTCTCTAAACAAGATGGCCGCCAGGTCAGCTTATTCAATTATCTCAGTAATGAGAACAGGTAAGTGTATGCAGTAAACTCAGGTCTGCAGAGATTTGTGGACAGTTTTTTTTTCTCCTGCCTTTGAATTCTCTCAGAGGCTTTTAAATTAGAGTGAAGCATTTTCCTTTGATAGTTTTAAGTATTTTTGATTGGGCCGAAGTGGGGTGCTTTAACCTTTTTAAATTAAAAGTTTTTAAAAGCATGCCTATTGCTTTGCTGTTTGGTCTCTATGGCAGCTGTCAGCCTCTGCTTTAGAGAAAGAAGCATTAGGGAATAATATTCCGTGTTCGGTATGTTCTGGGCCTGAAGGCCTGACAGGCCTAATGGTACATGGACAGCCAAACAGCGTCTGACGGAATGGGGCCATCAAGTTCATATTTGGGATTTTAGTACATGCGGCTATACATTAACACTGCCATGCTGACCTGACAGTCTGCTAAGTGTTAAGTCTGTGAACATACACTTTTCATTAAAGACCCAGCAGCCTCTATATTACTTCAGCTCTACTGCTTATTTCTCTTCTTCTTTTCCAACTCATGAATATAGACACAGATGGCATCAAACAAAATGTTATGCAAACATCTCTGCAGCCTCTGGGGTTGCTAAATATAAATGCTGGACTTTGAGTAGGCCCTAAAATCACTCAAGGCTCATTTATTGAAAACAAACTTTTTTGTGAGTTGTGGTAATATCATTGGCATGTGTCACTGTTAAAATTAATGCTACTGCCATAGATGGGAACATGTATTTTACCAGCAGCTTCACTGCTGCTGTGGCAATGATGAGTAGTCTTCCTACTTATATGATTCAACATCTCAAGCAACCGCCCCCAGAGATGATATAGGCCACATGATCGTGCCTTGCATACAAATGTTAAGTTTTGCATTTGATCCAACCTGAAATGGATCACACCGCCTTGCTTTGGCAACGAGAAATGCACCGTAGCAGCAATAAAGTGCTCCTCCACTCACATCAATAAATAGGAAATGACGCAGTCAGATGGACAGTATACTTGACACGCTGTTTGTTCACCAAAAGCATACGGAAGCTGCTCGGATGGTCAAACAGCAGCTCTGAGGGAGTGATAGATAAAGAAGCTGCGCACAACCCCAGCCTTTATCCTTGTCTGCATGACTAGTTGCTATAGCAACATGACTTTGCATTCCTTTTCACCTGCCGTTTTTGATCAATTCTCACTCTTGCGTCTCCCTCGGCAACCTTCCTTTGTCCTAAAATACCACACCACTGCGGCTGACTTACTATCTTACTTTTAGGGAGTACCGCTGCTCTAATATTGGCAAATCAGGCTCCCTAGTGGCAATACATGTAGTCTAGCTTTTATTGCAGTGCACTCCATCATCAGTCCAATACACACAGTACTTGTGCCATCTGCCTAGGTACCCAGCAGCAGTGTGCCACAGCTCTGCATCGTAAGATTGAAACCAATCATCTCTACTGCTACAAATTCAGTTAAGCCCTCAGATAATGATTGATCTGTCGGAACACCCCACAGTCTTTCACCATCTGTCTATCCTTAATGACAAATTGCAGGGTTGTTTGACAAAACCTTACAAGTCTTTCCTTTTTTCCCACAAACATATTTTTCATTATTTGAAGCCTGTTTTCACAAAATGACATAGTGCAGATCAGTTCATTTTAATTAGGTGAATGAAAACATGGAGCTTTTTGTCAGGTCCTGTTTAATGGGTATATAGATAGTTAGTGACAGTCAGTCCTGCATGAGGAAACAGCATGCAGAGACTGAAGCATGAACTGGAGGCACTAAAGCATTATACCGTATTTTCCGCCGTAGACATCGCTCTGCCATATAAGTCACATCATGCCATATTTGTCTAATAAAGTGGAAAAATCCATAAATATGTTGCTTTGCCATGTACATCGCATCTATTATGTGTCACCGCTGACGTGTCGCATTTGTTATGCGTTACCGCTAACAACCTGGAAATGTGGGACGCTGTTGTGCCAAAAATCGATGAGCTGCCATATGGCAGCCGTGGGAGCGTGCACGAGAAGTCTTTAACAAGAATTTTTATAAATTATAGTAAATGTGTGTCTCAGTTTAACGTTTGCTTAATAAATCCACTTTGACGGTCAAATCAGCTGCATTTCTAAAGCCAATATGCAGAAGTAAATGTGTGCACGTGATGCTGTGCAAATTTAACAAGATAAACACCTAAAAACAATGTGTTTGCTCCAAATTATAGCAAAGGTGCAACTCAGACATTTGCTTGATAAATGCATTTTAATTGTCAAACCAGCTGTATTTCAAAAATGGATTTGCTGCCTCGGTGCTCCGTGAACGCGCAGAGGAAGAAAAAAGGGGGGAGGAACGTGACTCGTTTCTCTGAAAATTAACAAGAAAAACACCTAAACAATTAGTTGTTTGCTTGAAATTATAGCAAAGGTGTGTCTCAGTTTGACGTTTGCTTAAAAAAGCACTTTAATGGTCAAATTAGTTGCATTTTGCCAGCTGGTTTGATGGTTCCAAGCAGCGAGAAGAACGAAGGTGGGGAGACTATGGCAGGTCAAGTGAGTCAAGATGGGGAAGATTCTCAGTCATCCAGGACATGGTAAATTCAAAAAAGTTCAAGAAAAATAAAACAGCAAAGTATAAAGTAAAGTATAATAAAGTCCAGTTGTTTTTGTCTTGAACTTTTTTGTATTTGTCATTATAGCCACGTTTACCTATTACATGATACAATGGCATGACATACAGCTATTACTACTCTGCTGCCATCAAGTGGCTGAAAGTGGTACTGCTCAATTTTTTTTCCAGTCAGGATGAATGGAAACGGTCATATCTTGTATATATAATATCCAAATTGTTTTTAGGTATATATCTTAGCCAAAAATAGTTTATAAATATGGGAAAAAAAACATAAATATGTCACTTTGGCCTATAAGTTGCAGGGCATGAAAGATATGCAAAAAAACGGTGACTTATAGGCTGAAAAATACGGTAATTTTACCAAATTACTGTATTTCTATTTACAAAAAAGGTGGAAAAAGTTTACTTTAAAGACACCCATAGTCATAGTCAACCCATATTGAAATATGTATAGGTTCATATGTTATCATCTCTTTAGCTCACTTACATAGAAAAGACATGCATATGTGAAGGTGAATCTATGTTCTTCTTTTGTCTCACCCCCTGTGTGTTGCTCACTCACTCCATTTTGTGCATGTGCATAAAGCACTGCTCATTTGCCTCAAACTGTGTATCATTACGACACGTTAAAGAAGAGTTGTGCACAGCTGTTTACATAAAATGCCTCACTGTAGAAGTGTAGTCATTGCCCATACATAATTTGCTACTTCTCTAAACTATTCAGCAAACAGTGCATAGAGGTGGTTGGTTGGTGCATAAATATTCTATAAGGTGATGATGGTGGAAACAAGCAACAAATGAATTTGATGGTCCAAATGTATGCACAAGGTAGCACTAATGTCCCCAGCTCATTAGTGTACATCTAGAGTAGGTCACACAAATCCTGCAACAGAGCAAACAGAGGAAGGGACAGAAAATTGTATCACAGCCTATCACAGGGGAGTCGTTTTTGTTTCTGCTGGCCCACATAGTTTTACACAACCCGACACACACATGCATGAACACAAACACCGAATAACTGTCTCAGGAAACTGTGTGTTCTGCCAAAATTTCTGGGTTTCCATTAAAAATTCAGCCATTGACTGTGACTGACAAGAGCAGGTGCAGAGCACCGCTGAGAAAGCTTAGCTCCACAACGTCATCATTTACACAACAACCTGGGTTTCCCCAATATGAGCTGGCTGTTTTCTGGAATAGACACACTTTCAAGATGTCTTTTCAGGAATTATGTATTCACCAGCTCCTTGCAACCATCCGCATCTGCATCATTGTATGCTATTTGCCACAGATTGCTGATGACAAAGATAAACAAAAAGCCCTTCTTCTAACAGGAAATCAGCCTATAGACAAAGACAATGTGTACTATTAACACCACATTTATTTATGTATGGTATTTTGCAGGTTCAGCTGCAAATGTAAATAAATGAAAAAAATATGAGTCGTTAAAAGTAGCAGGAGCAGTTTGAGTGATTGAACAGACAATGAGATTTATATCTACAGATGGAAATGCAAATGGCTCTAACAGATTGCCATGGTCAAGCCACGTCATCTGACAATATGCAAATGTAAGTGAAACAAACTAATTTCATTAAATGCCTTGCCTTATTAGGAAAAAGTAGCAGAAATGAGCCAACGTTTACGCAAAGTAAAACACTATGCGATGGAAAGAATATTCAAATATCATGTGGGAATAAGCTGGATAGAAATGAACATGAAAAAATTGGGAATACATGTTGTAATTCCCCGCAACTAATAATTTATCTTATGTGCGTGATGACTTTCTGTTAGCGCCTCTCATCATGGTATCCTCTCTACGTCACTAAACCAGCTCTCAGCCTTGCCAGTCAGCAGCAACCGCAGCAGCAGCACAGCTAAGTAGGTCACACTGCAGTCATGCAGGCTTCACAGCGAGAGTACGAGAAGAGACTTAGACAGGAAGAAGGAAAAGTGCTACCCAAAAGAGATGAGCCAAAAAAGTTACAGGCACAGGATGATGTACAAGATTAAGGAGTTAGATGTGAAGAAAAAAAAAAAAAAACTAAGGAGCACAAAGATCAGGATTGAGGAACCGCTAACTGAAATGGCGATAGAGGAAGTGATTTATAGATGAGTCTTGCAACGGCAACAACCACTGAAGGCTGCAGTACGGCAGCATTCAAACAGAGCAAAGATTGAGAGAATAGTGTTTATAAAAGATGATGGTGAGGCAGATGAAAGAAAATGTCTCATATGTAGACCCAATCTGCACCAACACATTGAGCTGAAGCTCTCATACAAAAAGTAGAATTGTTATTTCTCCGTTATTTGTTCAGCACGCACAGTGCAATCTCACAGTGCTCTGTATGTGCTTTGAGAGCACAAAGATACTATTCACTGGGCTGCTGCAAGACATTTTGTAATGCTCACCTCAAATGCATCCAGTCTAGATGAACATTCCCTTGTCGGGTTTCAATCAGAAACTGTGATATGCAAGACATTTTGGTAAAATGTCATCAATTTATGTCGAATATGCTTGTGCTTCTTGCCTGCTAGTATTCCTTTTTTGTTCTAGTATCCCATAAATGCATTTTTTTGTATGTGCTCAAAGTACAACAACTTGTTGTTGAATATCTCAACCGAGCAATTGATTTTTCCAACGTCTAAATGAAGTCATTTCATATTAGGGTTCAATTACTAGTAAATTATGACAATTTAAGCCCAACGTAGTAGAGTTCTTACTTCCTGTCTAGACATTCACATTGAGCAATCAGTGATGCTGTTGCACTGCAGAATGTGCAGCTCATGCTGTGGCGCATGTGTCAGTTCAGTTCAATTAAGTTTATTTATATAGCGCCAGATCACAACAGGAGTCGTCTCAGGGCACTGAACAGAAACATTCACATATAAAGTCAGTTAATAATGTTATTTATGTAAGGAGCCAACAGATTGCTTTGAGTTTTCACTTCATTGCAGTCTCCCATCCTAAGCAAGCACAGAGGCAACAGTGGAAAGGAAAAACTCCCTCATAACAGGAAGAAACCTCCAGCAGAATCAGACTCTGGACAAGCGGCCATTTTCTTCGACCGGCTGGGTTTGAGAGGAACAGGAAAGAGAAAATGAACACACAGTGGCAGGTCCAGGATGGAGGCCCTCAGATTATCTCTATGGAAAAAAAGATAGAACTCACATGTTAAGAAGTAATAATTACAAATACAAACTAATCATTTGTATGCAACTGTTCATTAGATGAAATGAGGTCAATTTGTTCTCCAGTAGTCTGTTATATCAGCGTAGGATAAGGAATAGATCAGGAAACTAAGCCAACTAACTATAGGATTTATCATAAAGGAAAGTCTTAAGCCCAGTCTGAAAACTGGACAATGTGTCAACCCATACAGACAGAAATTGGAAGTTGGTTCCACAAGAGAGGAGCCTGATAACTGAAAGATCTTTCTCCCATGCTGCTTTTGGAAACTCTAGGAACCGCAAATAAACCTGCCGTCTGAGAGCAAAGTGTTCTGTTAGGAAAATATGGAACAATAAGATCAGTAACATAAGATGGAGCTAGATTGTTGTGTCGACATCTGGTACAGGTAATTATTTGATCATGGCATGTCAAAAGAAAAGCTCAAGTAAATGTATTTGAGAAATGAAATCTATTTTTATTTCTTTTTATTGTAATAGTACATATTTTTATTTCTTATGCACAAGCCCAATAACAACCACTATTGTTTAGCAATCATCTTTAAATCTTAACCTTGCTCTGTCCTAAAAAGAAAAAAAGGAAACATCTGATATTGTTTTTGAAACAAATCCACAACGACTCGGATATACTTTCCTTTTTCAAAACGTCATTTTAATTTCATTGCTTTGTTTAAACGTTCTTTTTTTGTATAATTAGTCGCTGCTTTCATGTGATCTATTGTGAGCTTTTGTCAAATGTGTTGTTTGTAAATACGAAATACGCTTTCTTCCAAATAAATTCAAAAAGCATCAAAGACGTTCACATTTATCAGTAGTTTGACAAGAAATGGAAACTTTTTATGCTGGGATAAATAACTAGCCCCCAAAAATGGTGAATGTTGGATTTCTTAATGTTAAAATGCACTTTTAGAATAAATGTGTTCCTATATTTTCTTATGGGAGTATTAGTTTCCTATTTATAATTTCATATTTAAAACATTGAAACCGTTTAGCATTTATAATACATTTATCAATCAAATGGTAGCTTGTCAGATGACACATCAGATAAGATGCTGTTTGTTTGAGTAGTTTTGTGTTTTAAAAAAATATTGGGACTTTCAAAACAGGACGGAAACGTTTCGCTTTATCGACGGAAAGCAAAGAAAGTTGGATTTTCGGTGCAGTTTGAAGTATGTTTGCCTCTCTTATGTTTGTCTATTGTTGATTGTCCAAGGAAAATCTACTGTTGCTGTTGTTATCATTTTTAGTTTGTAGCCAGGTCTCTCTTGTAAATGAGTCCTCGAGGCTCAATGAGATTAACCTGCCTAAATAAAGGTTGAATGAAAAAAAAATTAGGAATCCATCTTGGTTTAATAGAACTTCGAAAACACACTTGCTCATCCTTTATAAGTGGTGTACAGTCCTTCAACAAATATTGGCACAACAACAACAAATATAATATAATAATAATGAGCTTACCTCAATCCATTACTTATCATCCTCCGATGGATGGTCTGGTGGCTTACGCCAAAAATCTTGGCTATGGTCTTTATTTTGACGCCACGGCATACGTTTCTATCCCACCGAAAGGGATGTTGATGGCCGGTTGCCCCCTCTCACTTCCATATCTCACGAGACACCGTGTCGAGTTGCTCAAGGACTGAGAGCAGGTTAGCTAAGGCAACCTCGGTGACGGAAGAGTACGCAGCCAAGTCCTCTGTGATCTGTTCAAGTTTATCACGTAAGTCCGACTGAGAAATTGCATTTACCTCTACAGTGGAAGCTAATTCTGACAAGGATTGTGCTATGTGAGAGAGCGCCATGTTACGCGCAAGCCTTACCGCACTAATCATCACCCCCAAAGTAAAAGATGTGGAGACTGGGCGGTGTGAGGCAGCACTGACATCACTCTCTTGGGCCACTTGGAATTGCCAATTCAGATTGATTTTTGGAACACTTTTTGCAGGGGTGGGGTGTGAAAATGAAAAAGCAGTTTGTTCTTAATTTCCTCTGTAGTTGTGTTATACAATGAGCAGTCTTGAAGAAAATGAAAATGATTTATTTTTTATTTTATTTATGAGTAAAAAAAATTGCAGCTTGACTTTGAAATGAAAAAGCATTTCTGCTAATTCATTTTCCTTTTCAAATTTGACATTTCAAAATGTTTTTGGTCACTTTTACTGGGACATGTTTTGAAAATTAAATGTAGGGCTGCAACAACAAATCGATAAAATCGATTAAAAATCGATGATTAAAAGCGTTGGCAACGAATTTCATTATCGATTTGTTGTGTTGCGCGATTACACATCTTTCACGGCGCTGCAGAGCCGTTTTGTTCATGGGCACAGCGTTGTCAATGCTGGCTGACTGAATAAAGTTAAAAAAATAAAAATAAAAACTCAGCAGCGCGAGTTGAACAGAGCGAGGGGGGGAGGCAAAAGCAGATGCTGTGTTTTCAAAGGAAATGAAGACAATTTTGCAAATGACCGACGCCAAGGAAACTGTTTGACCCAAGTCCTCCAAAATGTGGGGCACTTGACGCTTCACAAAGATAAAAAACTGCAACATGCAGCTTTGAAAAGTGACGACACAACACGGGAGAACCTCGCTGATGAAATGTAAACATGACGAAGTCGTAAACTAATTTCACCACGGTGTGGATGAAGAAAGAGTAGCAGGTAAGTCTTTACATTAAACCACATTTGTTCTGTTTCGAAGTGAGAAAACGTAACGTCAGTGTCTCTGGAAGCTGAAAGCTGCTGCTTGTTTCTTAGCATTGACAGTGATAAGAGAACGTGTGTGTTTTTATTTTTAATTTAATGTCAAAAAAAGGTTCAATACAGGAACAACTGGAGTTAATTTTACTTTATTTTAATTTAATGGTACAAGCAGTGTTTAAATGTGATTTATAAATAAATCTAACACAAAGATGGTGATAATTAAATTATTTAACTTCAACTTTTGATTTGCTGGCAAAGTCTGAAGACACTGCATTGTATGGAAGGATGAATTGCATTTAAACAGGAATTACAGTAATTTATTTAATCTACTCAAGTGTGTGTAATTATTATTATGAGTGTGTGTGTGTGTGTGCGTGCGTGTGTGCGTGCGTGCGTGCGTGTGTGTGTGTGTGCGGGGGGGGGGGGGGGGTCTGTGTGTCTGTCCGTGTACAGAATCAGTATGCGCACACAAGTTTCATGTACAAACATAATGCTCTCCTCTTGAGAGTCGCACATATGCCAATATTTGTCTGCATGGCTGGGTTGTACTAATCACAGCATGGACATACACACGAGGGAGTTGTAAAAAATAACGACATGTGCATCCCATTAAGCCATCTTGGAGTAGATATCATGAGACTCCTGCAGTGGAACTTTGAAGGCACCGAGGGAATATGTGGTTGTGGTTGCTTCACAGTTGAACAGAGATCGGACCAAAAATGCAGGCTGACGTGAGGAGTTCAAAAATAAAACTTTATTCTAAAATAAAACGAAAAGCTGATGTGGCTGCAAAACTGACAAGACACAAAGAAGCACATAGAAAAAAACTGGATGTGGCATGAGAGACAATGCTCGATTGACTGAATGATGACAGAAAGAATATACTGTATTGACAGAGACAAATTAGAATGGGGAAACACCTGGGCTGAATGAAGATGGGTAACACAGTTAAGAGTGAGCAGAACTGGAGCAGAGGAGTAGAACAGGCTGAGGAAAAGGCCCAACGGCACAGAGCAAACAAGAACAGAGCAAAGCACAAAATACAACAAGCGGCACACTCATATTTCCATGTCAATGAAGGATTTGAATAGTGAATGTTGATTTTTTTTTTTTTAGATTAGTGTTTTTCTGAAATGGAATTGAACAGGAAATGCAAGTAAACCTTGTGATTTTGGTGCAAGATATTCAAGCGGCTAGAAGTCACACTTTGGAGAAGAACAGAGGTGTTTCCTTGTCCAAGATGGCTCAAAGTGACACATCCTGACGAGTGAAGGGGGTGATTTTATGCATCACCAGGTGCAATGGCACAGCCAGTGGGTGCAAAATGGTGGCCTTGGCTGGCATTTTGCAATGGCAAGTGTAGTGGCTGAAGACTATTCTTTGGTGGCCAAGGTCACCATTTTGCACCCACTGGCTGTGCCATTGCACCTGGTGATGCATAAAATCACTCCCTTCACTCGTCAGGATGTGTCACTTTGAGCCACCTTGGACAAGGAAAAACTTACTGTTTGAGAAAACTGTTTAAGAAATACCACAACTAGAGAGAAAAGTTTCCACAAATTAATTTAACCTTTATTTAGACAGATTAATCCCATTGAGCCTCGGGGACTCATTTACAAGAGATCTGATTTATTTTACAAAGAGTGATGACAACAGTGGACAACAATGACAACAATAGACAATCATAAAAGAGGCATATAGATTTATTTTATTTTTTACAAAGTAAAATAAAATAGTAACCAAAAGGACAGTCAAAAGGAAAAAAAGTAGCGAAAAAACAACTAGATTATAAGGCGGTGTAGAAAACAAACAAACAAACAAAAAAAAAATGATAGAGGTGGCCAGTTTACACACACACATATGGCAGTGGCCATTTGAATACTGAAATGGACACCCCATTTTTAAGGCACCTGATTTGCACCTAGATGTAACCACAAACCGAAAATGAAATCTGCCCATTACATAGTTTTAAATGTATGCAGTTTAAAATATTTATATATGACAGTGGTTAATGAACTTGGACATTGCAACCCAATTTGTCAAAAGAAATTCCCACACTTAGATGTAGCCACACTAAATAGGAAGCTGGCCTAGTTTTGATTCTTCACAATCCCCCCACCCCCAGTGGTAAGGACAGCAGAGGAGGTTGAACAGGATCTCAGGGTTGTCCACAGAGAGTCAAGGAACAGGAGAGTCATAGGAGCCGAGGCTGTAAAACGGAGAAACACAAGGTAAGTCTTTACTTAGTTTTAGAGAAAAACAAATGTCTAGATTCATGAAAACCAATTAGCAAATAATGCTCCAGCAGCGAGTAGAGCACATCTGCTGCCTTTGGTGTTCATCAGGGAAATGGGCCACTGGCATGCCTGATTGGTACCATCTTGGAACTCCAGAAGCTGCAGAAAACATTGAACCCCCCCCCCCCCCCACACACACACACACACACACACACACACACACAAAAGAAAGCATAGGAACACTGCTGTTCTCTGAAGGCATTTACAATGCATTTTGCCCCGACATTTCAATATAATGACATGTGCAATGATATATCACGTATCACTGGGTGCTTTGAAGTGGGTATACAGAAATTCCAAAGCTTTTCTAGTGGGTATATTCCATATACCAGTGTATCGCATAGACCACACCACTGGCTGACAGGGTGGGACACCCTCCTTGAACAATGGACCGAGTTGTCTATCTAAGAAAGTCAGCAGATTGTGTTGAATCTTCACTTCATCACAGTCTTCCATCCTGAGCAAGCACAAAGGTGACAGTGGAAAGGAAAAACTCCCATTAAACAGGAAGAGACCTCCAGTGGAACCAGGGTCAGGACAGCCATCTGCTTTGATTGGTTGGGTTTGAGAGCACAGGAAGGATGAACAGATACACAATGGCAGGTCCAGGTGTACTTTCTATTGGAGGAAAGACTAAAATACACATGTTATGGTATAATTAATTACAAATACAAATATGTAGAGTAGAGAATGTAAGGACAGCAGCAGAATGAGGAAATGTGTTCAATTTGCCCTCCAGAAATCTAAGCCTATAGCAGCATAACTGAAGGATAGCTTAGGAAACCCAAGCTGACCCTAACTATATGGTCGGCTGTAACTATGATTTAAGTATACGCTGTGTTTCAGTAGGAAATCCACGCAAGTCTTTGTACATGAAGCCCCTGGTAACTTTTTTAATGTAGGGGTTAAAAGACATATTCATTCAACCTTTATTTAGGCAGGTTAATCTCATTGAGCCTCAAGGACTCATTTACAAGAGAGACCTGGCTA
>JARVLU010000599.1:29018291-29029149 GCA_031762415.1 Simpsonichthys santanae | reverse complement strand
GAGTTACCAATCAGTCTAACATGCATGTTTTTGGTCTGTGGGAGGAAACTGGAGTACCTGGAGAAAACCCACGCATGTAAGGAGAGAACATGTAAACTCCACTCAGAAAGGTCCTGGGCCAGGATTTGAACCGGCGATCTTCCCGTTGAGAGACAACAGCTCTACTAACTTTACCCTGTTACTGAATGAATATATGAAATGCAGGGGGAAAAGTCAACTACGTGAAATTTATTCCATTTCATCCTTTAAAAAAAATTGCCCAAATTTTTCATCTTTAGAAAAGAAATGTTGCATAGATGAGATTAAATTATGAGTTTGTGCTCTGGGCCAGTTCTAAATGCATTACCTACTGTTCAAACAAATTAATAAAACATCCATAGTTTGTTCAAGTAAAGAATCAACATACAGTACACTGTAATAAAACCAATCCCTCGTTGCAGTCTATAACCTCAGGCATAATACTGCCAACATGTCTAAACATAGGTAAGAAGAATTTAATGAAAATAGTTTAAAGGTTGAACACTTAGAGGATTATCTTTTTTTTTTTTTTACTGCTTGAGGACTTACTTTCAGATACATTTTAAATAAATGTGTGTGACATTATCACATTACACTGCAGCTGCCAGGAAAAAGACAAAGAGGAGAAATATGGATGCAGTTAGAGAGGACATGGAGGTAGTTGGAGTGAGATGGAGGATGACTGGCTGTGGTGACCCCTGAAGAGGGAAAAGCCGAACGAACAAGAAGTATACAAATGGGTTGAGTTGTTTGCTTTATTCCCTCTAAGAGGATGAAAAAGAAACAGAAAATAAAGAAGAATCTTGCACTTACTCTAAATGCATTTTTCTGTCTGCAGATTTTGAGTTACCTGGTGGCCTGTGACCACCTGTGTCAGCTGGGTTACGACATTGCTCAGGTTGAAGAAGCTCTCGAGATGTTTCAAAACTGCGAGACAAAGGTAAGGCGTGCAGGAGCCGTGCACAGGTCTGGAGGATTTGACATTTTCCCTCCGGCAAGGTCGGTGTAATTCCAGGACTTCTGTGTTCAGGCCGAGGAGTTCCTGCACCTGCTGAGTCAGTTCAACGAGATGGGCTTCCAGCCAAATGCCATTAAAGAAGTTCTGCTGGTCCATGAAAACCACAGAGAGCGGGCGCTCGAGGAGCTGATGACGCGTGTGGCATGATAAAAATCAACGACTGCAGATAAACTGCACCAGAAACTGTTACTTTAGGATCGCTTGAAGCCTGTGCAGAAAAAAAAAAAAAAGATTGCACAAACCACTTTTTATTACTTGAACATGGACAGTAGCCACCAAGCAGAATGCTCACTTTCTTGGGAACATTATTGCACATTTGTATTCTTGTAAATTTCATTATTATATACTCACACAATAATATTTATACTTCTTGGAACAAAATCAGTCTGTTTAAAATGTTGTTCTCTGTACAATTCTGAAGCAATCCGTTGTGACAATTGTGCATGGATTTATTAAAACTATTTACACAAAAAAAGATTTTTTTTCTAAAATAAAAGCTATACATCCGACAGCATGAACATTTTTAAAATGTTGAACTTTTGCAAATTAGATTATTTGAATAAATCAGTAAAAATAGTCAGCGTTTTTGGACGTACACGCTTTACAAACACATTTCATGTAAATGTAAAAATGTGAGGTGTCAAAAAAGGAGCAACAAGATGCCACTGAAGCATCAGTTCTTCTGAGGCTTTGGAAGCAAATCAATAAGGCAATTGCATGGGAATGAGGAATTGCATGGCCATATCTGTCTTCTTTATTTAAACTTTCACTTATATAAAAAAGAAAAATAGGTGATTTTAGCTAATCAAGAGTTCTGTCCACTAAAAAAAGCAACACATGAGCTGTTGAAGATCAAGTACGCATCAGTAAAATATAAATTCATTTTTTTAAAATGGTACCTTGAACTGAAAGGGGCCAACAATGACCAGTTTCATCACAAAAAGAATGGAACACAAAAGAACTGGTGAAGAACATTGACGAATGAAAGCTTCAGTGTTTAAGTTTAACATGTACCCGTTTCAAATTGACTCCATCTCCTTTTTTTAAACTTTTGTTTTTGATTTATACTTTTTTGTGAGACACAGAAGATGACCTATAAATGGACACAAACCTTTAAAATAAGGGGAAAAAAAGGGATGAAATTCAGATTTAAAACAAATTTGCACTTCTGTTTGTACAAATAGACACTTGACTTTAAAAAAAAAAAGACATATTTGGGTTGCCCACACTGCTACTGATCAGGATTAGACCTTAAACGTTTCAACAATAAATGATCAATAATAACTAATTATCAATATCAATTCTAATAACAAACCAATAGCTAGATTATTTTATTATTTTGATTGTGCTATTCAATATTGAGCTTTGCCTCCTCAGCCAGACACTAAACATTTCCAACAATAAACCAGGCATTGTGCAGAAACACACTTTTTTTTTTAATTTGTGCTCTCCGGCACAAAGGATGTTAATTTAAAAACAAAATCTAACCATCAATGAGCCTTAGCTACCACTATCAACACACAGAGCACTTCTCATACTATATAGTTTTTCATCATGTCTCATTACCTCAGGATTTATTGTTATTTCACACTTCCTGAACATCTCCAATGGGAAGTCTCTCACTGTGAAACACAAAAGCTGCGGTCTAAATCAAACTGCAGACCATTTTAAAAATACCTTGTGTTTACCAGGCTCTCTCCATGATGACAACCCCCATACAATGTTACAATCTGCACAAACATGAACGGTCTTGGTGAGGTCTTCAGGTGGGCAGTGAGAACACAGAGGTGAAATGCTCAGCAGGTCAAGAGCTTTGAGCACTAAACTTCTGTGGCATGGTGGCAAGGTTGTGGTTTTTATCATCATGGTGCCAGCGTATTTAGACCATGCATGGAACCTGGTGTCACAGTGACAGGAGGGGTGGACTGCAGGCAGACTCCAGCTCAAATAGTGTAACTAAACTTTATTTGAAAGAAAAACAAAACGCCGTCATAACAGCAAAACATGCTTTACAAAGACACACTCATTGTAAATCACAAAGGACATCGGACTGTGGCCTGAAAGCGAACTATGCACTGCTGACAGGTGGATGAGAACTTTATGGAACTGGGCTGATGAGTAAGTGGTGAAACCTGAGCTGAATGCAGGCTGGGAACAGGTGAGAGTGGGCGTGGCCAGCTCACTGAGTGAAGGAGAAAAGCTGAATGAGGGTAAGTGAATAAATGCACATAGGAAGTGCAAGCGCTCATTAAATGAGAACATCTTAACACAAGAATTACATGATAAATGAACCTAACATAAAACTATAAACAAGCCAACAAAAACACAGATCCTGACACATGGTGGCAGTGAATCCATGATGTAGAGCTCACACACACATTGGTGCTGCTTGCTCATAGAAAACGTGACGCAGGACTGGCCACAATGACCTCAGGTCTGGGCTCATGTTTGTAAATGACAACCGATCCTAAAACATTTCACCTGGTAAAATAAAGGTCAGATAAAAATACCTGCAGCCTCATCTTGACACAGTCTGAAGTGGTGTCATGCCCGATACATAAAGCACGGTTAGGAGGTACGAAAGCGTCCCATTTGCACTAATGACTGCATTATGAAGGAAGTTGTATGTCATCCTATGTGAAAAGGGCCTTCGGGGTTGGTTACAAGAAAAGCATCAAACAAACATGTTCAGAACATTTTGGTTCGATAGAAATTGGGTTTCATGTTTACAGTTTTGTTCCTCATTTTTCTCCGCTTCTAATTTCTAATGCTGCAATCTACACAGACTGAGGCTGCGAACAAGGTGAACACTCAGAAAAAGTAAAGCTCCTCTCATTAATAAAGCACAGAAATCAGAGGTGAAGCTTTTAGTTTATCTGTATTTGGTGAATTACGCTGTTTGGCATAAAATATCAACGATATTTTCTTAGATTTGCAATACTATATAGATTTATCTCCTTAGTCGATGGAAGTGCAGCAGATTTTAGACGTCATCAGAGCACTCTGAGGACAACCTGGGACAAACAGTGAGGTTTCTGCCAGTTTGCTTTGTTGTCAGACATGGGCAGTTTTCCATTAGAGAGGCAGTGGCTTTAGGAAGCCTCATCAGAAATGTATATATGGAACCAATTCTGCCAAAACCTTTCATCTGACGTTTCACTTTCCATCGGTTATCCTCCACTGTGTACTCAGTGGTGACGTGTCTGCTGAGGGTGAACACAGAGTCCCCTCTGACCACAGCGGTGAACAGAGAGCCCTTGCTGTTCCCGTACTGACCAGGCACGGCTGTCCACTGACCTAAAGTAAGATTGTAGCAGTCCATCACACACAGTAAGAAGTCATCGCAAGGTCCGTTACGCATCACGTACAGATTGTCCCTATAAGCCACCATGTAAAGACCGTAACTGTGTTGACGAATGAGCGTGGTGACTAGAATCCATCGATCTTCTTCAGTCACATACTCATGGATATCCGTGGCCCCCGCTCCTCTCCAGAGACAGATAAAAATCCTATTCATAGCTATAGTAGACACTACAGAGGCTGTCGGACAGGGGAGGGGAGATATAAAACCCCAGCTCCCCTTGGACACCCTGAAGTGCTCCACAGATGAGAGGACTTTCATGTTGCTCTTCCCTCCCAGAGCGTACAGGCAGCCGTCCAGACCAATCAGTGTGAAGTCATATCGCAGCTGCTGAGGACCGCAGATGGTGGACCAAGAGTTATCATTTGAGTTGTAGCAGAACCCACCCTCCACCACCCTCTTGCTCACATCATGCACTCCTCCGACGATGTACAGCTTGTTGTCGAGGACGGCCACGCCGGCCATGGTGGTGCTTGTGCTGGGAGGCAGATGTGTGAAGACCCTCCACTCGTTTTGTTCCTCGTCCAGGAAGCAGACAGTCCTCTGGATGTCGTGCAGCAGCTCAGAGGACGGAGAGTGACTGCACACGGCCATGTAGCTGCTTGGGCGAAGCGACTCGACATATTCTACCAGTTTGCTGGGCAAGGTGTGCACATCTTCCTTCAGTTCAGCATACATGTCTCTGATGAACAAGGCTGAGTGGTGGGACAGCTCCCACACTCCGTAGGTGGCAGCAGTGTGGTACATGAGCACACAGTTTTCAGAGCTGATAATACTGATCAAGTGTTTGGTGAGAAGTGGAACCTGGAGGAAAGCTGCGCACTCAATGGCTTCCACAATCTGATCACTGTCGAGCGTGGGTCGCTCCCCATGTAGCACCTGTAGCAGAACCAGAAACCCAAGAGCTCCAACCGACTGCAGCTGGATCTCCTCCTGTCTGCACTCCCTCATACCAGACTGGAACAGTGCTCTGAAGTACTCACAGTTCTCAGTAACAGTACTTTTATCAGTTTCAAAAACGCTACCGTTGATGTTGACCCTCAGCTTGTTTGATGTTTCACAGCGTCCTGACTGGGAACAGCTGCTGGACTCCATCGCCTCCTTGCTGCAGTCCTTCATCCCGTCTCCAACCAGACTGCAAGGTTAGTCCAAGAGAAGTTTGGTCCGCAGCAAACCACAGCATATGAGCCGTACCTTGCAGTGAGCGTATTCTATCTTAAAGCAGTCTAACTGGGTATTCATTGTTTTCACTGCTCTGAGAACAGCCTCTATACATAGCAGCTGCAGCCAAAGTGCGACGCAGTCCAAGTGCATTGTGATGACACACAGCCAGTGCAGAAAGCTGAGCTGAATGATGGCACGGAGGCTGTAAACGTGTGGATAATTCCCTCTGTGTTTGTGACTGACAGTTATGGAACAGCTGAAGGCCTGACCTTGAGTGTCAGATGCAAACGAAACAATGGTTTCAGCTATGTGGAGCAGATATCATGCAACGCTTAAAAACTTTTCATAGGACAACCAGACTGCATAAAACATGTAGAGCTTTTTCAGTGTTGTTTTTTATTTTTTTTACAGGACCGAGCCATCCAACAAAGTTTAGTTCAATTCAGTTCGATTCAGTTTATTTACATAGCGCCAAGTCACAACAGAAGTCATCTCAGGACACTGAACAGAAACATTCAGACAGTCCCTTGTTTATTGCGGGGGTTCTGTTCTCAGGCCCCTCGCGATAAGTGAAAAACTGCAAAGTTGGAATAGTAGTACAAGTAGTAAGTAGTAGTTTGGATCCATCCTGTTTTAACTGCATTTCTCTTTTCTTGTATACATTTCCATCCATCCATCCATCCATCCATCCATCCATCCATCCATCCATCCATCCATCCATCCATCCATCCATCCATCCATTATTTTTTAATCATTTCTTATTTCTTCCTTTTTGGGGTTGCAGGGTTCACTGGTGCCCATGTCCAGTAGTGAGAGGCAGGACCCTGGACAGGTCTCCAGTCCATCACTGGGACACAGAAAGACAAACAAGACAGACAACCATTCACTCTCTCACTCACACCTAGGAAGTATTTAGAGTCACCAATCAGCCAAACATGCATGTTTATGGTCTGTGGGAGGAAACCGGAGTACCCAGAGTCAACCCACGCAGCACGGAGAGAACATACAAACTCCACCCAGAAAGGTTCCCGGACCAGGATTTGAACCAGGCTAACCTGATCGCTGAGAGGCAGCAGCTCATTTGTGCCGCCATGCCACTGTGCACATTTCATCCAGTGAACTCAAAAATTACTGTGCGGCCTTGAAGTTTTCTGTGAACAACACTGTTGTGAGTTAATGCTAACAATGTATATTTTCATGTTAATAGTTAAATGTAAAAGATCACATGTTGTGGGAGTTGGTCAGACGTGGGGCTTTGAAGATTTACTAATGTCCTCTGGTGCCCAGAATATGAATCTGTCCCTGTATGCAGGGAAAACAAGCTCAGCTACAAAAATGTGAACAGAACGATGTGTGAGGCCTCTCAGGAGGAACATTATACTAACATCCAGCTGTACAAATGTCCTCTAATGTCTAAATAACCTCAGCGCAGTGAGTCATGAGACATTTTCAGTTACTTTAGTTTAGCTCTTACTGGATCTGTTTGAAGTCTTTTTTTCTCCCTAAAATGGAGAGATGGGAGCATCATCTGCACACGGCACTATTCTTCTGAACTGGGGGCAGCAGATACAGAGACCACATGTCTGGGAGCTCGTCTGTTCTCCCTGTTTCTTGTGTTGGGTTTCTGCAAGGAGAACATGTGTGTTTCAGTCTCAGCTGCTCTGTGTGGACATCTCCACAATTTGTCTTCAGCAGCTCCCATCGAGGACAACTGTTGAAAACAGGAGCCTGCAACAGTCTGGATCATGTCAGTGATGTTTGGAAAGCCTAAGTCAGGCGCTGAATGTAACCTGGTGCTGCTTGGAGTGATGGGCTGTGGCAAATCAGGTCAGATTTTAAATCTACATTGGATAAAAGTAGAATCTGACAACTTGTTCTTGGAATTCATACATTTTTTTTTTTTTTAGAATTTTAATTATATTTCTGCAGTTTTCATCGTAGTTGTTTCTGGTTTTTGCTGTTTTTAATCATTCTCAGTTAATTCACGTGTTGTTTTTAAGCAACAATAATCGTTCTAACAAAAACTACTCATAGGAGTTTGTCTTATAAGATAATCAGTTTCATAATTCCCGAGGGTAAATGTGGTTGTTGATTTTTCTCAGGACTCTGACAGCGTGTCCCTTGAGGCTCCACAGCCACTCTCACAGACGTTTTTGATGTCCTTTTTCTTATTTCACAGCTCTCACTGTCAAATTTCTCACAAAACGCTTCATCAGTGAATATGACCCTTACCTAGGTAAGCCTTGTTTTCTGTAATTACAATAAAAATACATATAAAATGAATAAAGTTTATCTTCATTTAAGCAAGCATTGTTTTTACAGCATATTTATTTCATCTTGGAGCACTGTCTATTTGCCAGAAAAGGACAAATGATCTACGCAAGTAAAGAACAGTCACTGTGATGAATTTTTACTTAAATACAGATAAAGTTACAAGGGTAAAATTCAAGAACAATAAACAAACAAACAAACAAACAACCCCCCCCCCCCACCTCATAATAAAATAGACTCAGTGTGGAAGTTACTTAAATGACATTTTTTATGCTGAAAATTCAGTGACAATCTTCATAAATTAATGAGCAAAAGCAAAATAAACCAGAGAAATTTAATTTCCTGCAAAAATGCCGTGTGAATACTTGTTGCAGAAGAACTTGCTGAAAAACTGCTGAAATTAGCTAAAACACACTAAAATCTAGCTGACATAGATGAATACGCAAGAACACATATTTGCTGAATTATGTTTAAATAAGCAGAAATTAGCAGAGAAATTAGGGAATTACCTAAAAAAGCTTAAATTTGCACAAAAAATTGCTTAAAGTTGCTGAAAAGTCAGAAAAATCTTAAACTACCAGGAGGAAGCGGAAAGGGCTGAAATGAGCTCCAAAGATGTGGGATTAGCTGAAAAGGCTAAATTTAGTATTAACACAGCTTGATATAGCTGCAATAGCAGAAAAAGCTGAACCTAGCAGAAATAATCTGAAATGATCATAACAAGATGAAATTAACAAAAATAAGTTAATTAAGCCAAAAGTAGCAGAAATTACCACAGAAAACTTGAATTTATCTGAAAACTGCAGAAATTATCTAAAATATGCAAAAAAGTAGCTGAAAAGATAGACCAAGTTTAAATTAGCAAAATAAAACAGAAAGAACACATTTGCTAAAAGAAGCAGAAATAAGCACAAAAAGTGGGACTTATCTAAAAAAAAAAAAAAAAAGAGCTGAAATCAGCAAAAATAGATGAAAAGTAGTTAAAAGGCAAAAAGAAGCTTAAATTACAAGAAGGAAGTTAAGAGATCTTTGCTGAATTAGGCTGAAATAATTTAAACGAGTGCAAAAAATTGTAGAATTAAGAAAATGCTAATATTAGCACAAAAACACTTAAATAGTAGCTGAAATAGCAGAAAAAGTTGAAACTTGCAGAAATTACAGTAGCTGAAAGGAGCATAACAAGCTAAAATTAGCAGAAGCACAAAAATGCTGTACTTAGCAGAAATATCTTGAAAGGAGCACAAAATAGCTGAAGACAAAACAGCTGAAATTAGCAGAAAGTAGCTGAAAAAAAAATACGTTAAAATTTGTACAAAGAAGCTGAAGGAGAACAAAATGTGAAAGGAGCAGTAAAAGGTTGTAAACAGATCGAGAAATGTGAAGGAGGGAAAATGAGCTCAGTCCATTTTCTGTGAGAACAAAAGTGGCAGAAAAGGCAAAATATTTCAAAAAGCTAAAGTCAGAGCATCCTTCTCCTGAACGAGATGAACGTTTTGATTTATGATTTGTTGAACTGGCACTAAAAATTTGGAACAAGAAAGATGCAGAACAATGTACAGAAGAAAAACTTATCACAATATGCTTCATAAACGTTTACACAAATATTTCTGTAAAACCTTTAGGGAATAAAATGTAATTTTAAAGTGCAAACCATTCCATACTGACCAACATGTCCAGTAACAAATCATGAACCAGCCTGCAGCTGATGCTGATGTAAAAACTTTTTCAAATTTCTTTTATTTTGACTCCAGCTCCTTGTTGCAGCTGTTCTTGCTCGCAGACATATACGACAGCATAAACATGACATTTGAACATGTGCAAAGTTTCTGCATACTTCAACAAGACCCATACTTGGTTAAACTAAAACTCAGGCGTAGTTAAAATCAGTCGGTGTGTTTCAGACAGTCTGTCATCAGCTGCCATCTAAAGCTGGGGTTCTGTGTGAAACATCAAATGAGGAGTGTTGAGATTAATCTCACAAATTACACTTTAATTTAAAACTGCTGCTCAGAGCATTTATTAGCATAATTGCTACCAGAGGCAAACACAGAAGTGATAAATGAAATAAAAAGGCAGTTTGTGTGCTTATTATTTTATTTAATTGGCTTATTGCCTTATTTATTTGTGTGCTTCAACCAGCAATCGTCGGGTCAGAAGTCTCTTGTTTAGTGGTTTGGAAACAGAAAAGTTTGGAAACCACTGATCTTAAGCTTGTTAATCGTTCTGAGAGCATCCGTCTCAGGCCTGTGGAGTTCCAGAAAACAAGACGGAAACTTATCAAAACTGATTTTCTGTGGCTAAAGCTAGTCCTCTAGACATTTATCATGTTTTTTCCAAGATTTATACCTAAAAGTGAGTTGATCTTTAATCAGGAAGTTACATTATGATGTAATTAGTAAAAAACAATACAAAATATGTGGGCAGTAAAATAAGTAATTAGCTCTTCCAAATTACTTTTCTGTATCAGCATATTTGTGAGTTTGTGAAAAAAAAATTTTTTTTTCTGTCCTTCGTGTGTTTCAGAGGATATCTATTCATCAGAGGAGGTTGTGGACCAGCAGCCTGTCACAGTGAGGGTGATGGACACCTGCGACCAGGTGCAAACGTCACACTGAGTATAAGACGATGTAAATTAATCAGATTACAGCGACCACTTTGGATTCATCTCATATTCATTGCGTCATATGTAAAGTCAAACATATATTCATTATTATTTGATGGTAATGACCAATGAGCTATTTTCGTTCCTTCTCAGTGATTGAGTGTCCCGTGATTTTTTTTTTTTTCTTTTTTGACGCCTTTATAAGGGTTACTGGTTCTTCTCGCATCAATGGTAATTTAAACTTTCATTAGCAGCTAAGGGTTGCACTCATTGGTGGACTAACCAAAATTCACTTTTGAGGAAATTCTCCCAGAGCTGCTGGAATCCACAGTGATGGCTTAGAATCAATCCATCCATCCATCCATCCCTCCATCCATCCATCCATCCATCCATCCATCCATCCATCCATCCATCCATCCATCCA
>JARVLU010000599.1:28954167-28970385 GCA_031762415.1 Simpsonichthys santanae | reverse complement strand
AAAACATAAAATGCTGCATAAAAAAGTCAACGTGAGGTGTGATGACGTCACTGGGGTGGCGGTCGTAAACGCGAAAATTCGGGAACAAAGCCGGTCATAAACCGAGGACTTCCTGTATTTTATACATATTCTTGCTGCACTTGTAAATGATCCCTAACAGCAGTAGCCCCCCCATCCCAACACACACACACTTTATTTTCATCCATATGACTCTGACCTACAGCCCCACATGCTTTGCCACTGATGTTGAGCATTTTGTCACAATGACACCCCGAGTCAGCACACTTCCACTCCCTGCCTGTCGCCACATGGTCAGCAAAGACTCCCTTTGAGCACTGCTTCTGTGCTCACATCAATCATGCTCATGCAAACATGGTCACCTTATCCCCCTTTACTTAATGCTCTTCTCTCATCTGTAGCAAGAGCCGGTCTGCTCTGAATGACCCCCGACCTCCCCTCATCAATATGACCTTGGACAGATGAATGCTGCAGAGATCTTTAAGTAGTTGATTGTTTTCATTGAAGTGCCTTCTTTCTGTGTGTGTGTGTGTGTGTGTGTTGTTTATTTGTTTTTTGCCAGATTAAAAATGACAGAAAGAGTAAACGCAAACACAAATCAATCCAGCTATTTGAATAAAAATGATAAATGAATGTCAATAACAATGTTTCTGTCTATTATAACATGTTACTCAGAGTTTGGGAATGATAAAAAGTTGGTAGAGACTGAAATAATGAGGTCATGGATCCAGGAGGTTGAAATGAGTTTCCTCTGCAGAGTAGATGGACTCTCTTAGAGACAGGCTGAGAAGTTCAGTTATCAGGAGAAACTCAGAGGAGAACCACTGCTCCTCCTCATCCAGAGGAGACAGTTGAGGTGGTTTATCTTGTAAGGATGCTCCCTGGGTGCCTCCGTAGGGAGGTGCTTTGTGACTGGGAGGAGACCTCAGGGAAGACCCAGGACACGCTGGACAGAGTAGGTCTCTCAGTTGCCCTGGAGTCCTCCCTGAAGAGCTGGAAGAGGAGGCTGTGGAGAGATGTCTGGACCTCCCTGCTCAATATTGACTGACTTCAGAACAAGTTGATGGATGGATGGGTGGATGGATGGATGGATGGATGGATGGATGGATGGGTGGATGGATGGATGGATGTATGGATGGATGTATGTATGTATGTATGGATGGATGGATGGATGGATGGATGGATGGATGTATGGATGGATACCTCATTTTGTTCAAAGCAGTTGAAACAGTTAATCAAACTGAGACAGGATTTGCACTCGCAGCTGATCAAAATTTGAGCACACCTGTCACATTTTTTCCCAGAATGCATGACTCACCTGTTGATCAATGTTGTTGCACCATCTTGGTCACTGTTATCAGGGTCATCAGACTTGTCTCTGCTTGCCTGCTGCTCTTTCTGTTTCTCTCTGCTCCTCTTTTCTCGGATCCTCTCCAGCAAACACAACATCCACTTGCACAGGCCGCACCTCATCCTCTTCTCTCAGGTTGGGGTGGAGTCCGTGAGAATCCTTCTGCAGGTTCAGCTTCGCTCACAGCAGGGTTTTCTAATAATAATAATAATAATAATAACTTTTATTTATAATGCACTTTACATACACAATGGCTCTCAAAGTGCTACAGTGAGTGAACATTAAATAACATCAAGATAAAAAGCAACCGAGAGGAGGAACAACCAGGAGGATAATGCTTCAGAATGAGCACATCAAAAACTTAAAATGCACAAAATGCAGATAAAATACTCAAATAAGAACGATGGGTGCACTAAAAACAAAAGTACACTTCAGTCAGTTAAAACAACTGGGTAAAAAGAAAGGGTTTAAGACCTTTTGTGAAACATGTCATGGTCTGTGGGGCCCTCAGATATGAAGGCAGGGCGCTCCACAACCGAGGGCAGCGCAGGAGACAGCCCGGTCTCCTGTTGAGCAGGACCGAGACCTGGGAGTGAGAAGATGAGTGGTGGAAGAGCAAAGAGTGCGTGAAGGACAATGAGGGCTGAGAAGTTCTTTTAAATAAGATGGCACATTACTGTACAAGAAGGTGAGCAGATACATTTGTGAGTGATCCAGGCAGAAACAGGAAGCCAGTGTAGTGAACAGAGTACAGGAGTGATGTGCTCATGCTTACACACTCTCATCAGGACCCTGCAGTGCTGTTCTGGACATACTGTAGTTTTTGTATGTTCTTGCCAGGAATCCCAAAGAGAAGTGCATTGCAGTAGTCCAGTCTGGAGGAGACAAAGGCATGGACAAGCTTTTCTGCATCGGTGAAGGACAGAGTAGACCGAAGCTTTGCAACATTTCGAAGAAGAAAAAAGAAGTTTTACAGATATGCTTCATATGGCTTTCAAAGGTGAGTTGAGGACCAAAATAAGATTGGTGACTGTACTGGAAAGAGAAATGTTCTGGCCAGAGAAAGTGATACTGAGGATGTTTTTGTTGTTGAATTTGATGTGAAGTACCAATTTGAATTGCTTCCATTTTTGAACTGTTAAGGGGAAGGAAATGTTGCTGCATCCATGCCTTTATCTCCTCCAGACAAGCTGTGAGCATGGAAAGAGAAGAAAATGGAGAAAATGGAGAAGCTGAAGATGATGTAGATGGGGTCTCAGACACATTGCTACCCAGCTTAAGATACAGATGAGTATCATCAGCATACCAATGGAATGAGACCCCATAGCTGCTGATAATACACCCAAGTGGTACCATGTACAAGTTGAAAAGAAGGGTTCCCAGGACTGATCCTTGGGGCACACCACAAGGAACAGGATGACTTGGCACGCCCATTGGCGACAAACTCTATTCTGTCCATCAGGTATGATTGGAACCACTCCAGGGCAGTACCAGTGAGACATGCAAAATGCTGTAAATGGTGGAGCAGGATGCAATGATCCACCGTGTCAAAGGCTGTTAAAAGATTGAGAAGATTAAGGAGGGAAGAGGAACCATGGTCAGCAGTGGTCAACAGGTCATTTGTGACCCAGATCAGAGCTGTTTCAGTGCTATGAGCAGTACGGAAACCTGATTGAAATTTGCCCAGTATACTATTGTCATGTAGATGTTCTTGTAGATGAACTGAGACTAATTTCTCCAGGACATTAGTGAGGAAGGGAATGTTGTAAATGGGTCTGTAATTTGCCAGGTCATGAGGATCAAAGATAGTTTTTTTTTGAGAAGGGGTTTAATTATGGCTGATTTCAGGGCACAGGGAATATGACCAGATTGGAGGGACTGATTAACTATGGCGGTGATAAGAGGACCGAGAAAGGCAATGTTAGCCTTGACTAGGGCTGTTGGGAAGGGGTCAAGAGCACATATGGAGGGTTTCATGGCCCTGACAGTGGCTTCAACTTCCTTCACACAGACCTTTGTGAAATAAATGAAGGGGGGAGCCAGGTTCCCAAGCTGTACATTTGCAGCTGGAGAAAGGGCAGGGGGTGTGGTGGTGAGGGTTGATCAGATTTTTTGAAACTTTTTTTGTAAAAAGGAGAAAAAGTTATTACAAAGATCATTAGTAGAGTCTGTGAGTGATGGTGTTCATGGCTGAAGGAGGTGAGTGATGATTGAAAAACGTATTTTGGAGTTACCAGGGTTATTAGAGATTATAGATGAGTAAAATAAAGACAGAGAGTCTTTGAGGGTCCTAGCATACATCTCACAATGGTCCATATAAGCTAGCTTGTGAACTAGCAGACCAGAAGCCAAGAAGTGTCTCTCAAGCACTTGACCAGCTGCCTTCATTTTCCTCAGCTCTGGGGTAAACCAGGGAGCTGAGTGTGAAATAGCAACTGTCCTCTCTCTGACAGGAGCATGGTGGTCTAAGACTCTGGAGAGGCTGATGTTATAGAAGTCCACTGCATTGAGGGAAGCTGGAAGGGAGACAGGAATGAGGACCTTAGGATCAGCTGCTACTTTGAGTATCTTGATTAGATAGGACGGAGCTATATAAGTACAGTCCATTTCCATTTACCATTATGAAAGATAAAAAGGTTTTACAGATAAAGTAAATTTATTTGGTTGTTTTGTGATTGAATTACAAAGCAACCAAATAAGTTTACTTGACTCTACTACTGACTCTACTTCCTCAGGTGGCTGAGGTGAGCTGGTCTAGGAAGCTCAGTTCTTACCTCCTTCTACAGGTGTGCAGTGGAGAGCATCCCGTGCTCCAGCATCAACGTGTGGCATGGAGACTGCACAGATGCAGAAAGAAAAGCATTGCAGAGAGTGGTGAAGACTGCACAGAAGATGTTGGAGTCAGGAAGGAGGTTGAGGAGCATTAAGCGTAGAACCAATAGACTGAGGAACAGCTTCTACCCTGAAGCTGTTAGACTCATAACTCTCTAACCAGAATAATCACTGTGAAATATTACATCATGTTGCTGCTGATCTGTTTCATGTTGCTGCTGATCTGCTGTCTTGATTGCTGTGTTCATTCGTACTCATCTGCTCACTCAGACTCATGTTGGTGTTGGTGTTAGACGTATTGTTTTTATGCTACTACCTGTAGTGCTTAATGTACAAATTGACATTTTTCTTAGTTCATGTCTTAGATCTTATTACTGTTTTTCTTTTACA
This sequence comes from Simpsonichthys santanae, assembly GCA_031762415.1. Lineage (NCBI taxonomy): Eukaryota > Metazoa > Chordata > Actinopteri > Cyprinodontiformes > Rivulidae > Simpsonichthys > Simpsonichthys santanae. The sequence continues at coordinate 28,965,794 of JARVLU010000599.1, read as the reverse complement.
CTTTAATACTTTTCTTGGACTGGGACCCTGTATACACAGTTTTGTTCCACCACATGTACCACATGTGGCGGAATGACAAATAAAGAAACTTGAATCCTTGAATACAACATCCATACAACATATACAAGTTACACAACATCCAATTTTAGGACAGAGTCCACTTTATTTTTAACCAAGTCAGCTTTTCTGATTAACATTTCATGCAGATGAAATGACAAAACCGCTGCATATCTAATTTATCATTTGCCGATGACCGCTTGTCCTGAGCCTAGTTCTGCTGGAGGTTTCTTCCTGCAGGGATTTTTTTCCTTTACGCTGTTGCCTTTGTGCTTACGCAGGATGGGAGACTGCAATGAAATGAAAACCACACAATCTACTGCCTTCCTTCCTTAGATAGATAACTTTACTAATTGGCATTTATAATGTACAGTATATGAATGTTTCTGTTCAGTGCCCCTGAGATGACTTCTATTGTGACTTAGTGCTATAAAAATGAACTGAATTTAATTAAATTGAAATAAGTCTTGAAAATGAATTGGCCTGTGGATTTTTTGGAATTAGATTCTTGCCCACGTCTGGTTAATTTGTTTGACGGTCTGGATTAGTTTAGATTTTCAAAGTTGCGATTTGTTAGATTTGTTTTTATTTTTTTATTTTTTATATATATATATCCATCCTATTCTGGTTGTCTTTGTCCCTGCATGTTGGGTTTTATTTTATTTCTACATGTAGTATTTTTCTGTAAACGTGTTCATTGTTTTCACTTGTATCTAGTTGCCATGATTCTTTTCTGTTGCTAGTCCATCTGTTCAAATTTCCTGTGATTCTGCATGATGCTGCTATGTTGTGAATATTGAGGGTTTTTATAATTTGAAGGGACTTTTTTTTTTTTTATCTGTGGCTTAGACTCCCACATTTCCTGAGTTGTTTCAGTTTTTATTAAAGCTATTGAGGCATTTTGCTTTCACTTCTGCCTCCGGTGTCCTTCACTTGTGTTTTCATCCAACAACCATTTACTGCAGATCGTGCAGTTCAACAAAAAAAATTCTACCCAGACATTTGATAGTTTCAGATGGAATACATAAACCTGAATTGTGCAAGTTTAATCAAAGACTGTGGTTCCGTCTATCTGTGAAGTGTTTGGCAACAGCCTGCCAGGACCCTGACATACAGCCCAACAAAGCAACAGTGATGCAACAATTCAGCTTTATAGAGCAAGTTTCTCTTTATTATACAAGTTGGTTTTTCATTTCTGTCTTGATTTACCTTACCTCTCTTGAGCGAGCATTTGCTGTGACCCTAATTTGCAGCATCCCTTATTCATACAATGTGTGAAACAACTAAATGTTTGACCTGTCAATATCTAAGTATTGTTTTTTTTTTTGTTTTTTTTTTTTGGTTCTATCTAGTTTGCTTGTTAAATGAAAATACCATCTTGGTTTTATGATGCTGTTGATATGCAACAGTAAACTTTGCAGTTATGTAAACACAAAGTGAGTCATCATTTGTTTACAATGGTGAAAAGATCAGAACTGTTTCTATAGCAATGATATTGGTTTTCTGCAACCAGCCAGTTCATTACAAAAGCTAATTTTCCACGAAAACATTCACTAATTAAGAAACTTGACCAAAATCAAACATCTTTTTCAGAAGAACAACATACCGGTAGTCATGACTGCCATTCAAATTTCTGCTTAAGTTTTTCTTAGCTGGAAAATTTCCTTAATTATGTAGAATGCTTATTTTATTTTGAGTTCTTTGGATAAATCCTGGTGGTTTTATTATATAGAGTTCAAAATGTTTGTCCTTTGTATTGTGTTTGATTTATGTAACTCATCTATGATGTGTGCTGCAGACTTTGCCTTGTAAATATTATACACACACACGCACTATAAACAGTTTATATAATAAGTCAGTGGGCAGCACGGTGGTGCAACTGGCAGAGCTGCTGCCTCTCAGCGAGCAGGCTACCCTGGTTCAAATCCTGGTCTGGGGACCTTTCTGGGTGGAGTGTGCATGTATGGGATTTCTCTGGGTACTCCGGTTTCCTCCCACAGACCAAAAACATGCATGTTAGGCTAATTGGTAACTCTAGATTGTCCCTAGGTGTGAGTGAGAAGTGAATGGTTGTCTTGTTTGTCTATGTGGCCCTGTGATGTACAGTACTTGCAACCTGTCCAGGGTGTGCCCCACCTCTCTCACAGTGATGGCTGGACATGGGTACCAGTGAACCCCGTGACCCAGGAAAGAAGAAGCAGGTAAAAGATAATGGAGGGATCAAAGGTCAGTATGACAAGAACTGGGTTTAGTGATTCGAACCAGATCAGACAACAGGAAGGTTTAAGAAATTTATTGATAAACTGTTTCTGGTGGAGGTCTGAGTCCTTGGGCCAGCACGAGCTGAAGAAACAGGAAGGTTAGTGAATTGGAGTTCAATGGTTTTGGTTTGACAGTTCAGTTTATAGAAATCAATCTTCATAAACAGGTGAGGGAGGATTTTCTTAGAGTTGGTTTGCGTGATGTCACCGTTGGAGAAGGTAGTGATGTGTCCTTCTGTGTTGAGGCTTTGAAGCATGTGTTGAGTAATCCAGGAGGATTTATGTGGAGCGTGTATCGAGGCATGCATTGATGATGCATGTAGTGATGTTCAAAGCCTTGCTAGTGGACCGTACCATGTGACCGATTCAGGAGCTGTCTCGTTTGTATGCACGAGATTCAAAATATAAGGGGCAGACAGAAAAATCTATCATCACCATCATCAAAGACTGATTAATATAATTTGCAGATCAAATTTAGACTTTATTTGAGGTCCTCACAAACATGTTTTTTTCTTCTTCTTTTTTAACAAAGTTTCACAAACCAGTTATATTATAATCCCTCTACCTGTTTTACATTTATAGTCCACTTACTGGAGCAGTAGAGCAAATGAAGCATCATGGTGCGTCGGATCACGAGTCGAGCTACTGTATTTAATGAAAAGCCTAAGTGCTTCATGAAGCTTCATCTCACCATCACTAGAAGAAGGCGACCTGGTTTTGAGGCAGAGCTGAGCGTGAAGTGGTTAGGTAGGAGGGAAATCCAAAAGACAGGTCCAGGGAGACAGACGAGGGTCATGCATGGGTGATCAGAAATACAAAACCAGACTTAAATTGTGACCTGGTACATGTGGTCATTGTAGAGAAGGCAGAGGTTGTTACCATGAGCATGAACAGAGCAGATAATCCAAAGCAAGCAGGGGACGAGCAAGATGGGTAATCTGTAAAACAGGCATGAAGTCAGAACCAGGAAGACAAACGAGACTGTGGCATGAGCAGTGGACATTTACTAACAAAGCTTTCAATACGCACTGGTGGACTGAGAACATGGAGATTAAATAGGGCTGAGAACAGGTGAGTGGCATGAAGGCTGATTGCGATGAAGGTAACAAATTATTATTATTTTATTTATATGTTCTGAGAGGGAAACACTTTTTAAATGAATAAAATGTTCTCTATAGCAAATAAAGATCAGCTGAAAGCAGCACAATAATCTCGTAAAACCACAAACTGTGAAATCAAAAAGCTTAAATTGAACAAAGCAGTGAAGTTAGTCCATAAAACACAATAAATCAAATCTAGTTGTCAAACTCATTTGAGTCAAACAACAGTGATTAGGGGTGCATCTTTCAAAGCACCTTGAAAATGTTCTAAGCTTTGATGAGTTCTTAAATAGAAAAACAAATTATTTTACAAAACAGAAACAACAATTGCAAAGATGCACTCACCTCTCAAGATCTTGGAGCAACTAAAAAACATCTGTTTCACATTAGCATTCTACACAAAGAGTGGTGTTTCATTTCCATTCATTTTATTTTATTTAACCAGATTAAAACCCCACTGAGACTGAGCTCTCATTTACAAAGCAAATAGTCTGCAGCACACATCAAAGATGAGTTACATAAGTCACAAACACAATACAAAGGACAAACATTTGAACTATTTCAATAATTATGAAAGCATGGGAAAAAAAATCCATCCATCCATTATCTTCCGCTTGGTCCAAAGTCGGGTCGCGGGGACAGCAGCTTGAGAAGGGAGGTCTAGAAATCTCTTTCCACAACCACCTCTTCCAGCTCTTCTGGGAGGATTCCAAGGCCAACTGAGAAACATGGTCTCTCCAGCATGTTCTGGGTCTTCCCGGGGGTCTCCTCCCAGTTGAACATGCCTGAAGCACCTCCCTGGGGAGGCTCCTAGGGCACACCCTTACCAGATGCCCGAAGCACCTCAACTGACTCCACTCAGTGTGGAGGAGCAGCGGTTCTACGCCAAGTCTCTCCCGGATAACTGAACTTCTTCTTCTTTCCTATCACTAAGGGAGAGTCCAGCTACCCTGCAGAGGAACCTCATTTCAACTGCCTGTATCTATGGTCTCATTCTTTCAGTCACTACTCAGAGCTCGTGACCATAGGTGAGGGTAGGAACGTAGACTGACTAGTAAACAAAGAGCTTTCCCTTATAGCTCAGCTCCCTATTCACCACAATGGACCAGTATAAAGTCTGCAATACTGCAGATGCTGCACCAATCTATCTGCCAATCTCACGCTCCAGTCTTCCCTCACTTGTGAACAAAACCCCAAGATACTTGAACTCTTCCACTCAGTTCTTCTAATTGTTACCTTTCTAGGACATGCAGGCACTTTAAGTCAAAACCCCAAGATACTTGAACTCCTCCACTTGAGGCAGAACCTCACCCTCAACCTGAGGAGAGCAATCCACCCTTTTCCGGTTGAGGATCATGGTCTCAGATTTGGAGGTGCTGATTCTCATCCCAGCTGCTTCACACTCAGCTGTGAATCGCTCCAGTGAGAACTGAAGATCACGGCACAATGATGCCAACAGGACCACATCATCTGCAAAGAGCAGAGATGGAATCCCGAGGCCACCGAACTGGAATCCCTCTGCCCCCTGGCACTGAGAAATTCTCTCCATAAAACTTATGAACAAAACTGGTGATGACAGTCAGCCTGGGAGAGTTCAACTCCCACCCTGAAGGGGTCCGACTTACTACCGGCAATGCGAACCAAACTCTTGCATTGCTTGTATATGGATCAAACAACCTGGAACAACAGGCCCCCAATTCCATACTCATGGAGACAACCCCCCACCCCTCATAGTGTACCCTGAGGACCACGGTTGAAAGCTTTCTCCAAGTCCACAAAACACATGTAGATTGGATGGGCAAACTCCCATGACTCCTTGAGGGTCCTAGTGAAGGTAAAGAGCTAGTCCAGTGTTCCACGGCCAGGACAAAACCAGCATTGTTCCTCCTGGATCTGAGGTTCGACCAACAATCGGGCTCACTTCTCCAGTACCCCTGAATAGACCTTACCAGGGAGGTGTGATGGAGTGATCATGGAGAGTAGTCAAGGAGAGTTCAGATGTATTCCATCTGAAACTATCACCAAGGATAGTGATGCCCCTGTAATTGGAACACAGTCCCCCTTTATGAAGAGGAGAACCACCACCCCAGTCTGACAATCCAGTGGCACTGCCCCAATGTCAACATAATGTTGCAAAGGTGTGTCAACCAAGACAGCCCCACAATATCTAGAGCCTTAAGGAATTCAGGGTGAATCTCATCCACTCCTGGAGTCCTGCCGCCGTGGAACTTTTTAACTACTTTGGTGACCTCAGCCATGGTTATGGACCAACCTCGAAGTCCCCAAACTCTGTTTCCTCCATGGAAGATGTGCCTCCTTGGCCTTGGTACTCCTGAGCTATCTCCGGAGTCCCACCAGTCAACAAGGACTGATAGGACTCTTTCTTCAGCTTGACAGCCTCCTTAACCTGGAGTGTCCACCACTGAGTTTGAAGATGGCCACTGTGAGAAGCACCGACAAACTTGTGGCCATAGCTCAAGGCAGTCACTTCAAAAACTGAGTTGTGGAACATGGCCCACTTGGACTCAATGTTCCACTCCTCAGCTGGGATGTGGTTAAAGCTCTCTCGGTGGAGTGAGTTGAAGATCTTTCTGACAGATTCTTCTGCCAGGTGTGCCCAGCAAACCCCAACTATACGTTTGGGTCTACCGGGTCTGTCCAGTGTCTTCACCTGCCATCTTATCCAACTCACTACCAGGTGATCAGTTGACAGCTCAGCTCCTCTCTTCACCCAAGTGTCCAAAACAAATGGCTGCAAATTAGATGACATGACTACAAAGTCACTCATTAATCTACAACCTGGGGCATCCTGGTGACAAGTAAACTTATGGACACCTTTATGTTCGGACATGGTGTTTGTGATGGACAATGACTAGCACAGAAGTCCAACAACCGAGCACTGCTCAAGTTCACATCAGAGAGGCCATTCCTCCCAATCATGCCCCTCCATGTCACACTCCCATACCCACGTGGGCATTGAAATCACCCAGCAAAATAATGGAGTCCTCAGCTGGTGCAAGGACTCTAAGAAGGCCAGATACTCTGAACTGTCATTTGGCGCATAGGCACAAACAGCAGCCAGAGCCCCCCACCCGAAGGCACAGGAAAGCTACTTTCTCATCTCCTGGAGAAAACTCCAACACACAGGCACCGTTGAGGGTCTAAGAGCAGACCCACACCAGCTCGGTGCCTCTCGCCATGTGAAACTTCAGAGTGGCATGAAGTCCAGCCCCTCTCAAGAAGATTGGTTCCAGAGCCAATGCTGTGCATCAAGGTGAGCCCAACTATATCTAGTCAGTACCTCTCAAGCTCATGCACAAGCTCAGGTTCCTTCCCCATATAATATATATAATAGACAGCTTTAGGTCAGAGCGTCAAGGTCCCCGCCTTCGGCCACTGCCTATGGCATCATGCACCCGACTCATATGGCCCCTCCTGCAGGTGGTGGGCCCACAGGAAGGCAAACCCATGTTGCTTATTCAGGTTGAGCCCGACCGGAACCCATGGGTAGAGACCCGGTCACCAGGTGCTCCCCCATGAGCCCCTACCCCAGGCCAGGCTCCAGGGTGTGGCCCCAGTAAACCATGTCTGGGCAAGGGTCATGGAGTTACTTGCTTTAATTTGTCAATAGAGGTCTTCTGAATTGCTCTTTGTCTGGCCTGTCACCTAGAACCAATCTGCCCTGGGAGACCCTACCAGGGGCAATTAAACTTGCTTCAGACAGCATAGCTCTTAGGATCATTCAGGCGCACAAACTCCTCCAGCACGATAAGGTGGTGAAAAAAAATAACATTTTAAAAACACTGGCACTAATTAATAGATTCACGTTTGTTATTGTTGAAAAAATCTAAATTGTTTCAAAGAAAAAAGATCCAATGTTTTGAGTTCAGACTGGAGATGATTCCAGGTGGTTGAAGCAGCAATGCTGAATGCTTGTTTCCCTTTTTTCATTCAAATGTGAGGAACAAGCAAAAGTTAAAAAAAAAATTCAATGAAAAATGTCATACCTAAGTGCATAGCAACTGTTTGTTCTTTGTAAGAGAGGGCTTATGCATGAAGGAGCCCACCTGGTCAAATCAAAGTGATCCAGTGAATGTTTCTTCGTATGCTCATAGGAGGCCAATCAGCTTTGATACAAAGCTCACAATGATGTGTGAGGCATCTTTAGCCTGTTATGAACCTCAAAGAACAGTGGTAAATAGTATTCATTGGCATAAAATGTCTTGTAAATAAGATTCTGTATAATGGTCTAGCTGTGTTGAAAGCAAAGTGGCACTGAGCTTTCTCCAGTTCTTTCTCCTGTCTTTTTGTCAGTGCCACTCTCTCCAAACCTACAACATAGCTGGTGTCACCACTGTTTTGTTTACCTTTTCTTTGACCTTTGCTGCCACCTTTTAGTTAAAAATACCTTCTTAAATATTTCTCCATCAACTTCATCCTGGCTTTACTCTCCCTTATACCTCTTTACCACGTTCTGAGTTTTCCTGGGCAGTTGAACTTGAAGCACTTGAAGTCCTGCACCTTTGTGACCTCTGCTCCTTGTAGCCTCACTGCTCCTCCCTCTCACACACGTACTCTGTCTTACTATGGCTGACTTTCATTCCTCTTCTTTCAAGAGCAAACATCCACCTCTGCAAGCTCTCTTCCACCTGTTTCCTGTGTTTTGTTTTAGTTGTTGTTATTGTTTTATCACAGATAACAATGTATTCTTCAAACATTGTAGTTCACGTGGAATCCTACCTGACCTCTTTGGTAATCGTCCATCACCAGAGCAAACAAGAAGGGACTCAGAGCCGATCCTTGATGCAATCCCACCTCCACCTTGAAGCTATCCGTCACTCCTACAGCACATCTCACCACTGTCCTGCTGTCCTCACATGTCCTGTACCAGTCTAACATACTCTTCTGACACCAGATTTCCTCATGCAACACCACACCTCTTCCTCGGCACCCTGTCATATGCTTTTTCTAAATCCACAAAGACACAATGAAGTTCTTTTTGACGGTCTCTGTACTTCTACATCAGCATCCTTAAAGCAAAGATGACATCTGCGGTGCTCTTTCTTGGCATGAAACTATACTGCTGCTCACAAATAATCAGTTATTGTCTAAGTCTCACGTCCACAACTCTCTCCTAGGTCTTCATTGTGGAAAGTGATTTAATACTATTTAAAATTGGATCAAAGAAACAATATACATAAATAAAACAGATCACGACCCCAAAATGATGCTGTATAGAACTCCTCTCGTAACCCATTTTGCAGCTGAAGACTATTTTTCTATGTGCACTTAGAAACACCTGTCTGTCAAATATCAGAACAGTTCTGTTCTGCAGAACATTTCCTTTATTACCAACAGTGTGCTCAGTTGTAGCTGCCGTGAACGGATGCCATGATCTATTGTGCCAAAGGCAGCACTCAGCTCTAACAGCACCAAACTGCAAGGCTTGCCAAAACAACAGTCAAAAAAACGTTTTAACTCTTACAAGAGCTGAACGAAAGAATAAAACTTTTCAGACAAGTTTCTTCATAGAAAGTTTGTACGGTATGTTTCCACACACTCAAACACTGTACTAGAAAAAAAAAACATTTTAGTTCGTTTTTTTATTATTTGAGTTATTAAAAAACAATTTTAGTCCTGTGTAGCATGCACCCTATCTTCCATGTTGACATTTGAAAGGCTGTGACATACTGTGACTGCAGAGAACACACTGGGCCCATGTGTAAACCTGACCTATGAGGGCACAGAGAATCTTGCTAGTCTCAGGACTGTTTGCTCTCCTTCATGGACATTCTGCTCACGTTACAATGACCAATAAATGGCTGAGAGGTTGGAGGCCAGATATAGAGTTGAGGTTAGATAAAAAGAGGAAGTGATGATTAAAAAAAAAAAAAAAGATGTTTACAGCTGGATACTATCAGAAATGAAAGCAAAAGAAGATATGTTAGACATAAACTGTCTGATGCTCCAAAAAAAGTGAAACACTGTGCCCTGTGACAGCATTATGTGTCATACAGATCAGTATTCTGAAAGCATACTTTATGTATTTTCAGCACTTGACTAAATGCACTCATAATTGAATTTCCTGAGCGGGTAAAGTCTTGCTCAAATCTTACTTGATATACATGACATGTGCCTCGAGTTAAGATTGTGAGGGATTGTACTTGTACTTCTGTTGCTGGGTCAGGGTTACTTTCACATGTGCGCTTCAGCTGCAGTGAGACGGCAACATAATTTACATGAAAACTTCAAAATGAAAGAAAAACACTCCGAGGATGTGATGAGTGCACCTCTGACTATGTTTGACTAACAATGCGTAAAAAGCAACATTGTGTGTGGGTTGGGAACCTAATGTTCTGAATATAGCTGCTGTAAAAAGCAACTACCTCATAAAAATATTGTTTTCTTTGCATCAGTCTAAAAAAAAATGTGGATCAACGGTGTTATGCCTTGACTAATGAAGGTACATGCACTAAATCAAGGGATCATGATGTGCATTGAGACATCGTAAAAATTAACTAAAGAACTAGTTTGCATTATATAGCATTACAACATACAACAAGATCATGCATATTACAGTCTGCAGTTTATAAAAATATGTTGTAATACTTAAACAGGTGGCTATTGTCTTCTCCTCGAAATTAGCTTGTTTTCCAACAATGCACGTAGTTTAATGAAGAAATAAAATTATGTCTTTCCACCTTTAGTGGTATCATAAAAAATTATTTGGAAACGACCCAAGGTTTTTCCTCTCACTTCTCAAGAACTGTTTACATTTCATTTTAGGATTCTGTGGTTCTGGCTCCTTCTGTTTCCCATTCCCTGTAGTGCAGATGATGTTGGCAGTGCCGATCTTGTCACTCATGACAACTGATTACAATACTATTCAGAACTTAGTGAAGCTACAAATGTATCTTAAAAAAAAGCTAAGTCTGGTCCTCTGGACATTCAAAAAATAAAAAATAAAAAAAAAAAAAAAAAAAGCAAAACAGAACAAAAAAGTTGAAACGTTTCGTCTTTCGTCCAAAAGACTTCCTCAGTCTGAGGTATGTATTCAGCTCAGTCTTATAAATAGCACCCTCTCACAGTGGATCAACCAGTTTGCTGCTGACAGCCGAAACCAGCTGCTCACATGGTCAAGGAGGACCATCAGCCTAACAATGGATCGTTAGCACCCTGATGGTTGTTTGCTATTTTTTTTTGCTTTGTTTTGTTTTGTTTTTTGAATGTCCAGAAGACCAGACTTAGCTTTTTTAGATATTAAGCTATGTTTGGTGTGGCAGTACTTGATCACACAAAACATCAGTTTAAACAAAATATCTATAACTGTAAATCTTTGAATTTTAATATTTTTTGTGTTTAAAATCTGGGCTCAAAGGCATCGGGTAATCTGCAATCCTTTGAGAAATGCTATGCCTTTAAATAAAATAATGAATAAATATATTAAATACTTGATGCCTCTCATTCTTCCCCTATCTTCACGTCACCTTTACTTGTGTTTTCATTGTTTGTGCTTTCTTTGCAGCAGGAAAAAAAAAACCCATCACTGTACTCAATTTGAGACAAAAAAAAAAAGTTATACACTCGGTCTAGAGTTACTCACAATCTAACCAAATTAAATGAAATATAACAAAAAAAAATAAAAAATAAAAATACATGAAAGGTGTTATAAAATATCACACCATCTAAAAATGTAAATAATAAACTAAACGAAGTTACGATCTTTGTCATCATATTTTGTGCCAGCAGGTGGATTTATTTATTGTTACATATTGTGGTTTCCTTTAGTTTTCTTTTTTGTTGTGTTGCTCCTGTTAAAAACAGAATTAGTAGGGAATAATTACTGTTGCATTTTGGAATCTATAATCTATAATCTCATGATCTGGGGTTATATTGTGTAGGTTTCTAAAAAAACACAATTCCATGGAGCCTTAGTTTGACAATCCAAACTCCCTCTCCCCATCCGTTTAATGGAGAGAAAAAACTGTTTGGGATTAAAATTAAACTTTTTACATAAAACACAGACAAATACATAAACGATACATGTAAAATTTCCAAGTATAAACAAAAGCAAAGCATAAAGATAAATGAAAGAGGTAGTGAAGGTCACAAACTGGCTCCTTGAGTAAGAGTCAGAGTCAGAGTCAGAGAAACTTTATTGACATTGCACAAGGTGTCCTGTACAACGTGACTATGTACGCACAGTCAT
>JARVLU010000599.1:28721348-28735597 GCA_031762415.1 Simpsonichthys santanae | reverse complement strand
CGTGCCGTTGAGTTTAGATTTGTGAAAATTTACAATTCTGCACTGTTCGAGTGTTGTCATTGTGTTAGAGAGCATAAATGTCATGAACAAATTTGACATTAAACATAATCCAAGTTGAAGTGTTACATCATTTTCAGTTCCTTTTTGTCATCTGCACTTGGTAGAAGGCCAGTCTGACAAAGATCCTGCAGAATAATGTAGTATTTTAATTCCACAGCAGAGAAAGCTATGCAGTCTATGTAAGTAGGTCTAGGGGGAAAATATCGGTATTGGTATCAGTTATCAGCCAAATAAGTTTTAACATATTGGCATATCAGATATTGGCCAAAAACCCAATACTGTGTCTCCCTAATCTAAACCATATTTGATTAGACTGTAAAAAATACAAATGGACAATAATTCAAACCTTATTGAGATAATGTAACAGGTTAATATTGTAGACATAGTATTAAAATAGTAAAAGAAAATCTATGATAAAATCATTATTTACAGTTCCATTATCCCTGAAAAGGATATTAAGAAGCTGTGATTTTCTAAACCATGAGTGTTTCTTTAAGCCAGCAGCTGTTGGACTCACCTGTTTGTAGTCTCTGTGCAGCTTGTTGTACTGAAACATGTTGTTGAGGACAGTTGAGGCCGCTCTGGCAGCTTTTAGACTCCCTGAGCTGAACCAGGAGACATTAGACAGAGAGAGACCATTAGAAACAAGCAGATGGAGAATTAACAAGGAGGAAATACCAGAACAGAAGGAAGAGAGTCATTATAAATGACCCCCAACTTTAAGAAAAGCACATATTTGTGTGTGTCCAGTGACCGAGCGGACCGTTTTAAACAGAAAAAAGTAGACGATAAGTCACAGCTCTGTTAAAACTGGAACACTGAAGATGATAAAACTAATTAAAAAGTATATAAAGTATTGGCTTTTCTGCCTCTCTGAATGACCCCCGCCTGCATTTTGACCACGATCTCAGATCCTGGACTCTAGGAGTTGCGAGTTCTCAGAACCAAGCTCCACAACTTGAAGATGAGTCTTTGTCAGATCTTCTAGGTTACACTCTCTTATCATGTGATCTGGCTGTACCTCCGTCCCTCCAAACCTCTCTTTCCTCTGACGTCATCGCAGCTTCTGCACCTCCACCCGCGATCAAGCTCTGCAGAGTTACAGCTGACTTTCTGCCTCAGGAGTTCACCTCCTGATAAAACTTTCAATAAATCTTTTTGTTTCATGCGTGGTTGAATTTCCGGGTCCCCCTGGTAATTCATTGCACCTCACAGGTATTTGAGGACAGGAGCAGCAGTCTGTCATACCTGTTATCGTGGGACGTTTTGATGCCCACCAGTTTTGGAAGGCCGTTGAAGTAGGCGATGTCTCGTGCTGCCAGAGAGCTGCAGGTGACCAGGTGATTGAGGGCCCCGCAGATGTTGACTACTACCTCACTGGACGGGGTTTTCTGAAGGCCATCACTGGGCAACATGGACACCAGAATATTCACCATGTTCTTAGCTGCCAAGAAAGAGAACAGGAAATACTTCAGATAAATAACTACTGGAAAGACATTTAATTTCTTGGTCGAAGACCTATCGTACCCATGTGCTCTTTGTTGGTGGCATGCCTGGCCAGGTTCTTCAGCAGGCCGGTCAGAGACCTCAGCTGCATTTCACTGCTGGTATCTAGCAGATCCAGCAGGATGGGCAGCATCCTCTCCTGCTCCGTCACCACAACGCTCAACACTGAGGCCCACTTGCACAAGAAAACACAAGTTTTATTTCTGCAATGATCTGGTAATTATGTTTTTTTTTTTGTGAAGAATGTACTATTTAATTTATTCTATGGGCACTTTAAGTAAAAAATAATGTAAATGCATAAGCAGATGGAATTTTTCTGATGTGAGCTTACCCAGGTCTCTCCCACGGTGATATTTTGTAGCGCTCCAAGAGTAGCTTCGCGGGTGGTTGAACTGTTTGTACTGTTCTGTAGAACATGCTTGTACAACGTCACCACCTTAGGGTGCCACAGCCACTCACCCCCCTTGGGCTGGGGCAGTGTGTTCAGATTCTGGTAACGCTGCTGCTGAGAAGGTGAAACAGACCGGGTCACTTGTGCAGAACAAAACATCAGCGCTCTTCTTACAAATCTGTAATTATTAGTTTCAGACGAGCAGTGTCATTAGTCAGTGTGATGTCACCTCGGTAGCCTTTTTGCTGTGCAGGGTAAAACAGCCAATGGTGTTGATTTGTTTGGAGGCCGAAGCTCTGGATGGGCCCTCCAGTTGGAGGCGGGCTGAGGGGGGAAGCTCTGCGTACAGCTGGTACGACAGATTCCTCATGACACACACTGAATTCTCCAAACCCTTAACAAAAAGACCAGAACAAAATAAGGATACTTACATGAGGTCAATGGGTTTCAGTCTTAATACTCAGTGTTTCAGTGCAGAAAAGCCAAGTGCAACTTATATTTTATATTTACATACTTTTCAGCCTATAAGTCGCAGTTGTTTGCATAATTTACAAGCCCTGTAACTTATAGGCTGAAACAACTTATTTATGGATTTTTTTCCCCATATTTATAAACCATTTTTTGGCTGAGATATGACCGTTATCATTCATTATGACTGGCAAAACATTTGAGCAGTACCACTTTCAGACACTTGATGGCAACTTAGTAGTAATAGTAGTATGGCATGCTGGTGTATAATGTAATAGATAAACGTGGCTATAATGACAAATACAAAAGGTTCAGCTTATTTTTTTTGTTATGTAAGGTTTGTCCCTGTCTGGTTCGGCCCAGCTCAGGACTTCCCCAGCTCTGCACAGCCTTGGCTGTTTTTGAATGTGGGCAGGATCATCACAGTAAGGACGTTTGCAACACCCAACAATAAAGCATGGAGCTCATGCTGTTGTTCACCATTCTCTCGTCAAAAACAAGTTAAGACAAAGCCAGAGAAGACTGCATGCTGCTAGAAGAAACACAAGACACATGAGAGTGTAGGAGGTCCTACAGCAGTATCATGTTTATGTGGGAGAGTAAGATGGTGTAAGAAGGTAAGCTAATGCTAATATTAGCTTGTTTACAGTTGTTTGAAGTTGCACATAAAACCAGGACAGTGAACCAATCAATGGCCAGAAGCCTGCTGGTGTCACATCTTCAGCACCACTAGCCCCCATGGAACTACAGGTCTTTGGGTTCCAAAAGCTGGATACAAAAACTCAGAACCTGGGCTGGAGCCCAGGCTGAGCTGACCTATGCCAGGCCTTACAATGCAAAAGGGCTATTAGTGAATGTTATCTGATGTATTTAATGCAGGCTCAGGCCATTAGAAAACATTATTTTAGAAATCACTGTTTGAATGCCATCAAAAGTCTTCTGAATCACTCTTTGTCTGACATGTCACCTAGGACCAATCTGCCTTGGGAGAGACTAACAGGCAATTAAAATTGTCCCCCGACAGCATAGCTCCTAGGATCATTCAAGCGCACAAACTCCACCACAATAAGATGGCAATTCAAGGAGGGTTCAGATCAGAGGCTGTTCCTCCCAATCACGCCCCTCCAGGTCACAGATGTCATCCTATTGGCATCACCGTGCCATGATCTTCAGCTCTCACTGGAGCGGTTCTCAGCTGAGTATGAAGCAAATGGGATAATAATCAGAACTGCCAAATATGAGGCCATGCTTCTCAATCGAAAAAGGTTGGATTGCTCTCTTCAAGTCGAGGGTGAGGTTCTGCCTCAAGCGGAGGAGTTCAAGTAACTTGGGGTTTTGTTCACAAGTGAGGGAGGAATGGAGTGCGAGAATGACAAACAAATTGGTGCAATATCTGCAGTATTGCAGCCTCTGTACCAGTCTGTTGTGGTGAAGAGAGAGCTGAGCTGTAAAGCAAAGCTCTCTGTTTACTGGTCTGTCTACATTACTACCCTCCCACCTATGGTCACGAGCTCTGGGTAGTGACCGAAATAATGAAATTGAAATGCGTTTCCTCTGAAGGGTAGGTGAACTCTCATGTAGAGATAGGTTGAGAAGTTCAGTTATCCGGGAGAGACTCAGAGTAGAACTGCTACTCCTCCACATCTAAAGGAGCCAGTTGAGGTGGTTCGGGCATCTGGTAAAGATCCTCCCTGGGCGCCTCCCTAGGGAGGTGCTTCGGGCATGTCCGACTGGGAGGAGACCCTGGGGAAGACCCAGGACACGCTGGAGAGGCTATGTCTCTCTCTGTTGGCCTGGGGATGCCTTGGAGGTCCTCCCAGAAGAGCTGGAAGAGGTGGCTGTAGAAAGAGATGTCTAGGCCTCCCTGCTCAAGCTGCTGCCCCCGCGACCCGACTTCGGAATAAGCAGAAGATGATGGATGAATGGACGTTTGAATGCCATGTTGTATGACTTCATCTACTTGAGCAAACTGAAGGAATGAGACTGATTCACCTGCTCTTTTAACATTGATACATGGTGGGATGTGGTTCAGATTGATAATCTGAGATTGATTTTTTTTTAATGTCCATGACATCCTGATTAAATTATTAATATCAGTCACAGGTAAACTACAAATGAGTGAAATGTGAATGAAAATAAATCTACTGGTTGAATAATTTTCTGTCTATGTTTGCTGGTCACAGCTTGATTAAGTTATTAAGAGCTAGGCCTGTCACAATAACACATTTTGCTGAGCGATTAATTGTTGCAGAAATTTGACAGTAATTAGTAATTATTGTCAAATTTAAGAAGAAATGCTGGTTAAATGTTGTATGTAGTACCTTTTTTGACCACTAGATGACAGTATAAGACTGTTTGAACCAAAGAATGGACAGTGAGGGAGCGAGCAGCGTGTCTAAGAAAAATAGGAGTTAAAATGGATTTTAAAGAGAAAAGAGAAAGGGAGGGGTCAGTGAAGAGCACCGGAGTTGAGCATTTTGTCATCCAGTGTCCAGTAGAAAGCGAGAGACATGAAGAAACGATAAAGCCGGTACATGAAAATGAGGTAGATAATTTTAATTTATCGTACGATCAATTGATTTGTTGTTTATTGCGATAGGCCTATTGAGAACTTTAGCTCAATAGCACACTTTGCTGAGGGAAGAGGAGTTTAGTTTTGTCTTCTTATCTATGTTGAGAAGCAAACTCATGTCTATTCCTCTGTGGTATTTTGTCCAAAGCAGCCATAAATTGGGCCAATCTGTGAAAAATAAAAAGAATGCAGCTCCTCCTATAATGATGGCAACAAGCAGATTCATTGTAGTCTGAAAATGAACGAGTCATTCTCCTCATTCACCCTCTAAACCTGATATTAAAAACATTTTAGCATGGCCTTCACTCTGTTTCTCAAATTCATTTGGAAACACTGTTAGTCAGAGTGAAAAATTACAAAATCACAGTCGTACTACCACAAGATTTTTCAGTTGTGGAGTTTTTGGCCTTGTAATTTCCTCTGAGAACAAGGATTATTTGAAGCACATGTTCTTCTGGACACCTAAGTTACAAAGCTCACATGATTTTTGTTGTAACAGAGGTCAGATTGGATAATGATGGGTGGGGGTGGCAACTAAATATGTTTTCATGAGTGTAGATATTATGAGGTGTTTTGTCTACATTAGAACAAACAATATGTATCCAAATATGAACACGTGTCTACTTTTTGCTATGCTGCAGAGCTGTGGTAAGACGGTGATACTGAAAGGACAGACCAAACAAAACCAAAACAGCAAGGCAGTGTTTTTTGTTTTTTTTTTTACTTTTGTAAAATTAGTGCAGTAGAAGCATCAGTAACATTGTGGGAAAACTGGCAGATACAGAACTGAATTAAAAGTTTCCATTTGAGATAACTTGAAAAAAGTCGAGCTCGCTTGGGTTAACCTGAACCATCCTTTTAGTTATGCTTCTGTAGACTAAGACTCCTGGAAAACATACGTCAGGCTGCTGTCTTTATTATCTTTGTGTTTGTAATCAGCACTGCCATTATCTGTGTTTTCAGTTTTTCCAATCCTAGAAATGACGCCCAGTGTTCCTGTCTTCTCAAACCCCAGCCGGCTGAGGAAGATGGCTTCCCATCCTGGTTCTGCTGAAGGTTTGTTGCTGTTATACACCACCCAGTACTTCCTCAGGATGCAAGATATGAGCCCCAGTTACTTTGATGCAATCTGTTGGTCTTCTTAGACAACTTTATGAAAACTGACATTTTATAATATGTTGAATTAGATTTTGTTAAGTTATAAATGGGCTCAACTCACTGTGTTTGATCCTAGATTAGTTTTGGACTGAACTGGACTGCATGACATTAGATTTGATCTGGACATGTTGGGTTTTTTTCTATATTCCTTTTTGTTGTGACTTGGCATTATATGAATAAACTGAACATGTTAGTGATGACAGCCTGTGATCCACACAGATGACAAATGTAGAAATCTTACAACACATATCCTTTGTGCACATTACAAAAATACCTTCAGGTCAGGCCTTCAGCTGAAACGTTGCAGCCACATTCATCCAATGCTGGGACCTGATAAGGCTAACTGGTAAGCTCAGTTCTAACAAGAAAGTATTTAGATAGAACATATTGATTCTGTAACTTCCCAAAATTTGTTTAAGGTAGTATCTATTTATTGTTAAAAAAAACTTTTTGACACTTTTTTCTATAATGCAATTATTAAAAATGTGTGTTGTGTTTCTGCTTCACTACATTAAGAATTAAACCATTTTGAAAGCCTTCAAAATATCCTAAATTATGTGCATTTATCAGACATGATAAGTTAATATAGACAGATAATTATACCATAATTTCCAGTCTATAAGCCGCTACTTTTTTCACAGGCTTTGAACCCCCTCGGCTTAGTGCTGTGGCAAATTTATGGATTTTCATTTTTATTTGACAGGCTAACGAGTTTCCTGCCGCCAAAAACATTCAGCTTCGTCAAACCCGTTTGCTCACATAGCTGTCCAATACAAGTCTCTCTTGGGGGGTGGGTCCTCGTGACTCAATGAGACTACCTGTATAAATAAAGATTTTAAAAAATCTGACCAATGAAATTACCAAACAGTTCATATGTAAACCAATGAAACAGGGAAGGGAGGAGAGAACAGGGAGGGGGCAACTCCGCTGCATGCGCAAAGCAACTTTTGCACAAAGCACAAGGTTGTAGCAGGAGGAGATCAATGACTTCCTCGTAGGCTACTGCATTTTTTTTTTTTTTAAACAAAAGGGACTGAGGACGTGTGTGATGTAATTTTACTGAGGCTGTTCAATTCTGACACTGAAGAAGACTACTTTAGTGGTTTTAGTGCACAGGAGGAAGATGAACATAGCGATCAGTGACTTTTCCTGGTCAAGCTACTGCATTTTTTTTAATTTATAAAATTACCAGCCGTGTTAAAGGCATTGTTCAGGAAAAAAAATAAAAAATCTATTGTATGTATTTCTGTAAGTTACTGGTATTTATTTAATTAAGTTTAAAAAAAATCTTTCTGTAACTATCTCATGTTACAACTTGAACACCATCAGCTTGTACACAATGTAGTAACAATGCTTATGTGTACAAAATGTATTTATTTTTATTTAGTGTGCATGGCTTGTATTTGGGTGAGCTCTATAGTCCAAAAATTATGGTAATTCACACAGAAGTATAATTTAACAGCACAGGTAAGTTTAAGAGTATTAAACCCTATCATATATGATTGATTCTTACATGTGAACTGCCACTTGAAAACAAAAGGAATAACAGCTAAAGCTACATAAACCCCATTCAAACAGAAGCTAGACTTGAGCTGAGTTTCACAACTTTTCACACAAGAAGAATGTCTGGCAGCTGTAACAACATCCATTAGAGCAGCTTGGAGAGACCTGAAAGAGGCCAATTAATGTCTGGGCATATTTATGGCTCTAAAGAAACCAAAACAAGATTTGTGTGAATAGGAGAGTTTGGTGTCTGAAATGGAAAAGTAAACTAATCCAAGAATTTTGCCAACAGGAAAAACTGTAAAAACCAAAGAACAGCCAACAAATCTGAGCTGGATCTGGTGACCTATGCTCAGGAGAGATAACTCAGTTGTAGACGTTCAAAAATCTACTTTGTAGGAAATTTTATATGAAAAAATATCCACTTTTTTTTTGTTTTGTTATTGTGGACATTTCAAAGTAATTTCCATGTGAATGGCAGGACCCTAAGTTTCCCAGCAAAACATTATCTAAAGCATCACACAGCTGCTTTCTTCAGGTAGTCTGTCCTGGCACCGTGTTTTCCACAAGTTACTAACTCACACAGACACCTAGCTACATAACATAAAACAAAATATGATTAATTGGACCAGGACACCTTCTCCCACTACTTCCTGGTTCAGTTCAGGGACTTTCAAGCTCTTTCAGCAGTAAGCACAAGTCAAAATATAACAAACTGTGTCCTCAATTCACTAAGGGCTTGTGTGGATTTTATATCTGCAAATTAGGATTTTGCACGTAAAGCTTACCAGGGGTGTCAAACTCACTTACAAATGGGGGCCAAAATTAAAACCCTATTCAAACTAAGGGCCGGTTTCAGAATCTACATGAACTCAAGTTAGATACCCAACATCTTTTCTTGGTTGCAGGTTCCTCAGCAGGAGTTTGATTGGTCTCATTTGGCATTCTCTGTTGCACTTTTGACATCATAATCAAATATTACTGAAATAAATTAAAGTGATAAAAGTAATATTAATATTAATTATTAATATTAATATTAATATATTAATAATATATTAATATTAATTAATATATTAATATTAATATATAAAGTAAGTAACATTTAAAATAATGTCTTGGAGACCAGAGAAGATGTCTTTTTTTTTTTGGCTCCCAGGTCTTGAGTTTGACACACATGGCTTAGACCTTGCAAAAGAAGATGAGCACTTTAAAGTATGCTGCCAACCAGAGAGCATGTCAAAATGAATATAGGGGTCAATTTCCACAGTTATGGTTAAGATGAGACAAAAAGATGGAGCACAAACCAGGCACAGAGCATTGTAGATTCAGGCCTGTGTTTTTATCAGAACCAACAATATATATTTTTTGCAGATTGAGATAAATAGTTGCTGTTATGATTAACTCAAACACAAGGCAGGCTTTGTTTCCCATATTCATCAATAACCCTCTAACACTGTCACCAGTTTACCATTTTCCTCCCGTGATTGGTGTTTGTTGCTAATGTTTCTGGTTTGTGCTTGTAGCCACTGACATTTTGAAGTGCCTGCCACTACTGTGTGCTGCAGCCACAATGTCAAAGGGATGGTGAAATATGACCCATTATTTCAATAGCTGCATTATTTACAGCTTGTTGGTGCAGGCCAGGGTTACCTTATCATCTCCTCTTTCTTCCTGCTGTATGTAGCACACCAAAGAGTCCACCAGACCATACATAGCTCTCATCTTCCTTCTTGTTCTCTCGTTTACTGAGCTCAAGTTCCTAGACATGCAAACACACAGAGAGAGACAGTTATTCTCCAAAATCATCATACTGCAGGAAAAAAATTAAGAATTTGGAGCAGACGTTACGTTGTCTCTTTCTATAACCTGTGCAATTTGGT
Source organism: Simpsonichthys santanae (assembly GCA_031762415.1). Classification (NCBI taxonomy): domain Eukaryota; kingdom Metazoa; phylum Chordata; class Actinopteri; order Cyprinodontiformes; family Rivulidae; genus Simpsonichthys; species Simpsonichthys santanae. The sequence goes on along the minus strand of JARVLU010000599.1, from coordinate 28,726,059 downwards.
TATAACCAATTATATTAATTATGTTGGAAAAAATATTTTCTTTATGTGCTCGAGACCAGATTCTATAGGGTACTGTATAACAAAGCATCACCCATGTGTGTACCTGCAAGTGTGTAGTATGTAAAGAGGTACAAGCAGAAAGTCAAAGGTATTAATTGAGAATTGTATTAAATAAAATGTGTGGGTCACATGTTACCTTCTGCATATGGAGCACAAAGAACATGGTGGATTTGTAAACCTGTAATCGTTGAATATGGAAGTATTTTGGAAAATAAACAACGTTATAAAATGATGTCATAAAATAATGTCATAAAATAAACAAGCTATATTTATAAGATGAGCAAAACCAAAGCAAAACAAAAATCTGTTTTTTAAATCATCAACAATACATGAGTTATATGATGTTAGAACAAACTGTGTCTTCATCTATTCCTATGTTGTAAATAACACATAGTCTTTTGTGCTAAAGTTTTAAATGAAGAGTTTGTGCAATCTGTTCAGAGAGTTGTGGACATTAAAATTATGCTACAATTTGGCTCAAAATCAGTATAAAAAAAGAAGAAAAAAAAAAAGATAAACCATTTGTGTAGTTCAGAAGTTGATTAACTGTGGTGACCATCTTGAACTGGGTTGAGCCCAGAAATTGTTGACTATGAATGTTAACGAGTTTGTTCAGTGGTTCATGGGATATTTTGCAGACACAGGTGATTACATCATTACACGCCTTCCAAGACGACAGGTGATGATTAGTAACCGTTTACATGCATTATGATAAACTGTATTAAAAATATTAAACACCCTGTGGAGTAAAGGTCTACTTTCTGTCTCCTTTCAAATGTATTTTTGTTTCTAGATAATTAAAATCACTCTAAATGTAACACAAACAAACATCTGAACACACAGAGGAACACTGTTCTTATATCATTTGAATATTTGGGTAAACAGATGCCTCCAGAGACCCATGTTGTGATCTACTAGTTAAAATCTTAACCTGTAATTCCCACTATGTTACTCTGTTGAGTTGTATAAGGATAGTACAGAACAATCAACAAAGTTAAGTCAGGTCTTCTGGACGTTTTTTTGTTGTTGTTGTTTTTGAAATGTTTCGTCTTTCATTCAAAAAACTTCATCAAGTCTGCAGTATGATGAAGTCTTTTGGATAAGACAAAACATTTCAACAAACAGACTTAACTTTGTTGGATTATTCTACCTGGATTATTGAGCATGAACTTTGATGTAGCACTGAAAAATGTTTCGCACAACTTTGTCTAAAGAAATGTCCATCTAAAAATAACACATAACCCCTCCTACGTAATGTAGCCTGTAAATGCAACGTAAATGCTTATGCAACCTCATTTAAGGTGCTGATAAAACCTAAAGATGCTACAATTTGAAATAAAGCTGGACTTGGCTGTTGAAAATGATTCAACATCTGTAAAGAATAGAATTGAAGTAACAAATGTTTATGAACCGAGCTTTTACAGAGTTAGATAAGTGAAACGTTTAATAATAAAATGCCGTTTTTAAATTAGATCATTAGCGATTACCTGTTTACTTCACAGTTACATGCTCTTTGTTTTGTAATTTGTGTTTTGATTATTGGCAGTCACAATATTGTACAATGATTTTCATCAGTCAGATCAAAATAACAGTTTGGTGCTGGATAGCAAAAAAGACATCAAATTAAAATATCTGATTTAATATATTTTATGTTCCTATAATCTGGATAATTTTGATCACAAAAATTGCAGTTAGTGGGACACGAGTTGTGAGTTGACTCTTCAATATACAGTATTATTGGGTAAAAGACTACTGTATTTAAGTCTCTTACCATTGTTCGTACTTCATAAATACACCCCCACACATACAACTGAACCAACTTAGATCCTTCAATGGATCTTACAGAATATTTGTTTACATAGAGTGATGTAAATATGATATCTGACACTCCAAGCTATATAAACTAAAAGACAATGTGGAATGTTTTTATCAGTAATTTAGAAAATTTGAGGCCTATCTGCTTATTTTACTGCAATCAGTTCTGGGTTTATAGCAGAAAAAATGGGGGTTAAGCTCCATATTCACACACTTTTTTGGTATCTCCTTAGCAAATGCAAACATGATACATATTTTATGTGTTGTATTTCATTCATGAGAAATTGTGCTAAATTAGTAGAGTGACAACTAAACAATGAGAATCATGTAAGCCTTTGAGCATGATGATAATGAAGAAATCTGACAGAGCCAGACTCTGGTCTGGGTCATGTCTCCCTCACCTGAGGCAGCCGGTGGTGTTGTAAAAGATCTCTTTCTCAGATGAATTTAGTGGGATGTTTTTGCACAGTGGAACCAGTATTTTCTCAGTGAGCAGCTGTAAAGCTTCAATGGAGAGTCTCTCCTTCAGGTTGTCTCTAGAGGACAGATTCCACAAGACGCCTGCAACCCAACAAAACAGCCTTTTTAAAATTATGAACTCTTTAGGATTCAAACATACCAAAGCATTTCATCGCACACCAGTGTCCACCAGTGCACCAGTGTTCTAGGTTTCATCTCTGTCCTCACCTGTGATGGTCTTCTGAAGCTCTTCATCCGGTTGGTTCAGTATGTTTACAAGAGGTGTCAGTCCACCTGCTTGGATGAGCGCTGCTTTGTTGTCAGTGTTCTCATATATGAGATTCCTCGTGGCAGCAGTAGCGTAACGCTGCACTTCTACGTTTTCACTGGAGAAGAGGGAAACCAGAGCTGGAACACCACCGAGAACCCGAACCTTTGAGACAAAGAAGATCAGCATCACTATTTTCTTTTGCGTTATTTAGTTTACTTATTTCATCAATTATGCACAAAATGATGTAGATTCAGTAGAAACCCAAAGAATTACACACTGCATGCAACTAGAAACACATAAATCAGTCTGCAGGTAATAAACACATGATTTTAAAGATCACATGAAGTCCTCTGTATTTTGCTCAATAAATTTTCCCTCAACTCAATTTCCCAAGTTCCAATTGATTAAAATAATCACACAGCATGATGCTACCACTACCATACTTTACTGTAGCGATGATGTTTTTAGCATGAGGTGGTAGGTTTACTCCAAAAATGAGGATATCCTCGATACTAAAACTTTTTGTTTTGTCTCGTGCAATGAGAGCATCTTATTCCACATGGAGAATTCCCAAACAGGTTTTTTTCTTTAGGTAATATTTGTTTTACGAGCCTCTCTTCCTTGCACCTCCGCTCTGTGCATAGAGGTCCCAAGGGCACATATTCCCATCTCCACAGAAGAGCTGTGGAGCTCTGTCAGGATTATCTTTGGCCACCTGTTTGCTTTTCTGATTAAAGTCCTCTTTGCCTGTTTTGTGAGGTTTTGGTAAGGGACCCTCTCCTAGCAGGTTTGGTGTGGTGGCATCTTTCCATTTCATAAAATTAGATTTATTGATGCTTTGTGTGATGTTATGGGTTTATTTTGTTGTTAACTCAACCACGATCTGCACTTCTCTACAACTTAGTCTCTGAGCTGTGTGGAGACTCCTTAAAGGTGTTACGACCTATGGCCATCAGAACATGTGATATTTTTACTTATGTTTTCTATTTTTACAAGAATTACACTTTCTATATTTCCTACCCATCGAGGAAAATTATAAAGAATAAATGACAACTTTGTAGAAACACTGGAATAAAAAAAATAGTTTACTGTGGAGATAAAATAGCAGCAAATAAAAGCAAAAGCAGTCATTTAATGACACATACCTGGTTTTTGGCGTCATTGCTATGGTAACATTGGTGCTGTATATAGGCAGCTCCCAAAACTTGCAAGCCAGACTCGGTCTCAGAGAGATATTTGACAGCTGTAACCATATCAAGACTCTGCATCCTACAAAAATACACACAGTTAATATTATTGAAAAAATAATAATAATAATTTTATAACCATGTCATTTCATTTTATATTTAAAATTAAAACAGCCCTGAAATAGGAAATAAAAAAAAGGATAACTATTTTTTACAAATGGGAAACAAACCCAGAATAGTTGTCAGTTTCAGTTAATATTTAATATTGATCCATTCTTACTTTTCAGACACATTTTTTAAAAAGTTGGTAGAATAAAGTTTTTTTTTTAATTATTATTATTACTCTGCAAACCAACAAAGTTCAGTCAGATCATCTGGACTTTTGTTGTTGTTGTTTGTTCAGACATTTCATCCTTCATCCAAAGGACTTCATCAGTCTGAGGAGCCACAACAAACTCAGTCCCACAAGCAGCACATTCACATTGTGGGCCAACAAGTTTCCAGTCCATCACAGGGACACACAGAGACAAATGAGACAAACAACCATTCGCTCTCTCACTCACACTTAGGGAAAATTTAGAGTTTGAAGTAAACGTTTACTACCTTAATGACAATATAATGGGACAGACAATATGTTTTTTAGATGCTCTTAGTACTTTACATAACCAAATCAGTGACATTTAGAGGTTTAGCCCACATTATTGGTGCTACCTCCTGACAGATAGTGACAGACAGCTTCAAGTTGGAGGTGGAGTGCATCAAGGATCGGCTCTGAGCCCCTTCTTATTTGCTTTGGTGATGGAGCGATAAACAGATGAGGTCAGGCAGGAATCCCCATGGACTATGATGTTTGCAGATGACATTGTGATCTGTGGTGAGAACATGTGGAAGAGAACTTGGAGAGGTGGAGGTATGCACT
>JARVLU010000599.1:28691993-28705103 GCA_031762415.1 Simpsonichthys santanae | reverse complement strand
GAGTTACGGACGAAAATCCGGACTTACGGCGCCATGTGCGTTCGGCTCCGACTTGGCGGATTCTAGTTACGAACTGTCCTTAAGTCTGGAACCCGTTCTTAAGTCGAGGACTACCTGTAAATATATATATATATATATATATATGCTATATATATGAGGCACACCTTACTTCCTGAGACTGTAAAGATCATAAGTTGTCCATAATAAATTGAGGTTTTCTTGTCTGCTCTACTGTGACAGACAGCCTCGGAAAAAGAAAGGAGGTGATGGGGTCTGTCTTTCCCCATCGCCAGTCGTGTACACTCTTACATTGAAAATCTGCGAAAGAGTGAGTTTGCAAAAGACGAACCGCAAAGTATCCGAGCCGAGAGCGATACCTTTCTGGAGTTTATTAAACTTTCTGTTTGACACATGGCCTGTAGGACACTACAGGCCAAACTGAATGAACATACAGAACAATGAGCCTCTTTCATCGTACAGTGAAGGCACCAGCTGACAAACCATACAGTGCTCTATATGACCTGCTACCTCAGAGCTTCCTTACTAACAAGAGTTGTTTGTTTTTCTGTTTCTGCTTCTGAGGTTATTATGTGCAAAATAAATAAATTAATTAATTAATAAATAAATAAAAATCTAACTTTTTTCCTGCTGTTTACTGAACCCGTACTGAACTGTGACCCATATGTTGAGTAAGAAAAAAACAACCAAATCATGTTATGCGTACACCCCTGATATTTAGTCATTTTAGAACTGCATGAGGCTCTCCTACAACCTTACGTGCAGCACAGCATCCTGATTGTGGGTCAAAGTGACACCCCATTGTCTCATCAGACTGAGAAGGGAGCACCAGTTGTAAGCAGGAGGGATTCCTCCTTCCTCTGCTGGTTTCTTACAAAAACAATACAGTTCGACCTATAATGACACCAGTGTGGATTATTTGAAATCTTTAAATTACCCGTGTGCCTAAATATGACAACTGGACTGAACATCTCTTTTTACTCAACACTTCTAAATAAAAAGCCTTGCCAGGAATCCATGATGTCATGATTAGATTTTCCATAAAGCATGGGGTGAAAAAACAGGAAATGACCAGGAAACAACTCATTCACAGGTTCTCAGTGTGCACAGAAACATACACGATGATATGTCTCAGATTTTTAAATCCTCTTTAAGTTTAATGTGATTTGAACTTGGATATATGACGCCTGCTGATTTTAAAACACAAATAGAGAATACAGTCTGTGAAAGCAAACCCCCTGTGCGTGTTTGGTTTTTCCACTGCTGTCATTGTCTGAAAGACAAAAAGTGGACCTCTGAGGACACCACATCATTTAACAGATTACAGCTAATGACATCACTAATTACAGATTAACACTGTTGCTGAATCTAGATTCTTCCAACTCAGATTTATGACCAACTTGCAGTGGGATCTCTTTGTAAAAACTTAAAGAAAGTTAGTCGTGCTTTTATCACTTCCTATCTAGACAACCTGTATTCTGTTGTATGTCAGTCTAAGTCAGTCTTCACTGCATCACCTTCAAACTGTCCAAAATGCAGAAGAAGAAGAAGCAAGAGCACAAAATCCCTGGCTTTGTTCGACTTCTTTCAGATAGATTTTCAAATATGGTAATAATATTCACTTTTAAAGTTTAAAATGTCTCATCTTATTGTTTTAATCTTCCTAACATGTACACACAAGGATGAGTACGGTCCCAAGAACCAAACTAAATCAAAACATCTGTCTTTTGCTGTGGCTGTCCTAAATTTATGGAACAGATTGCCTTTCAATATAATATTAGATTTTTTAAAGTATATTTTATTGTTGTTTTGTGCTTGTGTTTAAATTGTTTTATATTTAAATTCTGTGTAATCAGTAAAACACTTTTGTTTTTAAATGTACTACAAAACTGACACTGACTCAGTTGCACAAAACCTCCACCTCTGATGTGTTGAGATGTTAACAAGACTTTTTTCCACCTAACAACTCTATTATAAATCCAGTTTCCAATACAGATTGTATAATAAATGTCAAAGCTTCAAGGCCAACTTGGAATGATCACAAGATCATTTTTCTACAGTTTTGGCTTAACTCAAAAAAAGATCATTCAACTTTATTAATTTACTTGATTTTTCAATCCCTAATATTTTATTTGCCATTTCTGCAAGGGTACAGCCATACATACACTCATTTGAAATATTGGCAAACTGTTTTATACAAGATAGTGATCCTGGTGCGACCTGGGCTCAAACCTGCAGCCCAGGATTATAAAACAATGACACTCCACCACAGGCCCTTCCCAACCCAACTTTAGCTTTACTAATCTGATAGATTTAGATTAAACATGAAGTACTGCCAGAACCCTAAACATTACAGCCTTTTTCATTTCTTTTACAAGAAAGGAACAAACGGTTTGGGAAAACCCTATGAAAACTTTGCTGTGTCATGTTTATGAACGCTTCAGAGGTTTCAGTGGTGTGGGTGTTTATTACTGTCTCAAACAGGAATAAAACAAGGCAGAGTTAAGATGTTTTTAGGACAAACAGAGTAAAGTCTGGTTTGGATTTTGACTCGTTAAATCCTGACGGCTACTGTTGCCGTGCGAGTGCTGAACGTGAATGCTAAAGAGCAACAATTGGCTCCATCACACATTTACTGAATCCAGCCTGCAAGTAAAGTCTAACATTAATTTAGATCGTTCTTTAAATTAAACTCTGATTCACGTTTACAAATAAGTGAAAATTTGATTGAAATACTGGTGCTTAAATTTGACTGTGCTTGGGTTTGATCTACAGCAGGAGGGTCTGGACAGATCCCGGTCTCTAATTTGAATTAAAGGGACACATCTCACCCGCCTCCTTTCATGCCAGCATGTTAAACTAAAATCATCTTATGGGGAGAAAAAAGAAGCTGAGGACGTTTAGGTCAAACCTTGAGAATAATGTTATGCAAAACCAAATTTGACCCATTTTATGTGGGCTATTGTTGATTGGCTATGGTGGCCATCTTGAATTAGAGCAACCCCAAAAGTTATGGTAATTAGATGTACAGCCAATAATTACGTTCTGAAAGTTTCAATAAAATTTGTCCAGTAGTTCATAAAATATTTTGCTAACAGATTTGACTCCCAGCAGTTAAAGCTCAAATTCTAGGCAAAAATTTAAAACAATGAGTAGCACTTGTAGTATATGAAGTAAATGACTCTCAACTACTACATCATCAAATGTTAGCACAATATCAGTAAAATTAACTGAATCATAGTAATTTATGTAGTTTTAAATGCGAGTCAGATGTGGCAGACATCTTGAATTAGGTTGGCTCTAAACGTTAATCAGTTGTAGAGGGGCATCCAGTGACAAATAAAGAACCTTGAATCCTTGAATGCTTAAGGTTTCATTAAAATCTGTACTGGGGTTCATTAGATGTTTTGCTAACAGACAGACAGAGTTGACTCCAAAATAGCAAAATTTGATTCAAAATGTTGTGCTACCTGTTAGCACTCAAAGGCAGTAAAAATCATGTGAATTGACTTTGTCTCCAAGGTGACATCATCAAAGTGGCCCAATAAGCAAACTGACAGAGAGGGTGGAATATTACATCATTTCAGTCCTAGTGTTATTAAGCTTTTTTTTTTTTGCTATAGATTTAATTTGATGATATTTAAAAAAAAAGTCTTATCAATATTGTGTTATTAATCTGTTAAATGGGGTATATTGGTAGTCTACTTCCTCATATACTATATGTTCCTATTTGATTCCTTTACACCTCCAACCTGGGAAGTTTTTTTATTATTCTGTTGTAGGATGCCAGGGTTGTTCCAGATGGGTGTATGTCTGCATGGAATTAGTGAAGATTCTGTCATTAACTTTACTATTTGAAATTGTCAATTACAAACACGAATTTGATACTTTGATCAATCAATCAGTCAGTCAATATAACTTTATTGTCCATAACATTTCCTGAGATGGTGCTTTATCTGACATTTGGCTCATACAAAACAACAAAAGTTAAAAATGCCATAAATCTTTAAAAAGTTTTGCTAACCCAAGAAAACCAGTTCTAAAATACACAATACATTAAAAACATCAAAACATCTTAGCAGACTTTGTCATGTGAGAATATGTTTAAATAGGACCCTATTAAGGACACACAGCAGAAGGAACACATTACTTTTTGTACCCATTTTTCTTTACCAGAGGAACAACCAGTCTTCTGCCAGATGGTACCAACCTGAATACAGTAATGGTTGCAGTGGATAGGTTGGGTCAAAGTAAACCTGTATTGCCTTTTTTCCCTAGAGCCTGACTGTACAGGTCTGTAAGTTTCATCTGTTGATGACCAATGATTTTACTACTTGTTTGACCACCCAGGACAACTTGTTCCTGTCTCTGACTAGCAGGTTCCCATACCATGAGACAATATTAAAACAAGCAACACTTTCAACCAGTGATTTGTGCACCAACTGCAAGGTATTTTTGCTAACATTAAATTACCAATAGTTTTCTTAGATGTATTATGTTTCTTGTCATAAGATTGTATAATCTTCCCTAATCTACTTCAGAGCAATTATTGCATGAGACATTTACTTTTGTTAGTATACTCTTACTGTATCTAGGGTGACGTACGGTGAGCCTACTACAACTACTCTCTACTCTCTCCCTGGAGCAACCAAGGGCAAAAAGACAAATTATCATAGGGTCAAGTGCTCCCTTACCACTTTACCATCACATTAAAACTCAGAAAGTGATCAAATGTTAGCCATGCATAATTATGTCATCCTTCACTAACGTTGAACAGTTAATCACTATGACTAAGCCTTCTCAGTTTATAGGTCTTTAGAAACATATACTCGTTTGACCCAATAAAATAACAGTGTATTATTTAACTTAAATGGCCACCACACTTTTCCAATCAAAAGCCATTGTCAGCACTGGGGGCTAAGCCCCCCCAAAAAGTTAGAATCTAGAACGCCCCTGGCTCCAAGTATGTGTTGCCATGGTAGCACCAAATTTGAGCTCATTATGTTTACAAACTGACCGAGTTGTGTGTTTGTGTTCTTTGGGGTCTGTTGGCTGCGGCAGCCATCTTGAATCGGGTTAAATGCATAAAAGTTGATCAGTTTTATGTACAGCCAATACTTCCAATAAGTTTCAATAAAATTCGATGAGAAGTTCACGATTTATTTCGGTGTCAGACGCGCACACGAGCAAAGCCATTATCATCCGCAGCTACTTTAAAAACCCGCCGCTCGCGCGACAAAAACCGTTATTCTGGCGAGCTCACCTGCAAATGCTCCCGGGCGCGAGTCGTCCAGTCTGGGCAGGGAGGAGGACTTCTTCTCGGCCAGCCGCATCCGGACCTGCTCCTGGACCCTCCGAGCTTTAGCCAGCGGGTCCGGAGACGGGCCGTCCGAGGGCAGCGCGTAGGCTGTGCACGACGAGTTGGGCTGCAGCGCGGACAGAAAACACCCGTCCGCCATGTCCGCGTCCACACACACACACAAAACAAGTGACCCGGACAAACAGGAGCGACTATTCCAGCAGGACAGGTCCGGTCGGCGGCTCAGCTCAGTGAGGGGCTGTGTCTGAACTGGAACCCCGTCAGACCTCCGAACATCTGGAGGCGGGAACTGGAAGGGCGCCAGAAGGGAGGGAAGAAGAAGAAAATCCACCTGCTGCCAGGACAACCAGCAAACTGTGGAGAGCACCTGACACCATACATCCAGTTGTTTCAAGTTCAAAACACTTCGCTTTGTGTGCTGGTTTAATGAGGATTAATAATTATGTTAATCAATTAATTAAGCCCTCAACAACCTATAGCTCCATCTTATATTACAGATCTTATTGTTCCATATGTTCCAAACAGAGCACTTCACTCAGACTGCAGGTTTACTTGCGGTTCCTAAAGATGAATGGGAGGAAGATCTTTCAGTTATCAGGCTCCTCTCTTGTGGAACCAACTTCCAGTTTATGTCCGTGAGGCAGACACATTGTCCAGTTTTAATACTGGGCGTGAGACTTTCCTTTTTGATAAATCCTATGGTTGGCTTGTTATGCTGTTATAGGCTTAGACTACTAGAGGACAAATTGACCTCATTTCTTTAAATAATTTGCTAAATTTGAATGGTTTTCATTTGATATTATTTCTGTCTTAATGTGATTCTTGACCTGCCATTGTGTATCTGTTCCTCTCAAACCCATCTGGTCACAGCAGAGTCTGTGATGAAGTTAAACTCAAAGCAGTCTGCTCCTCAGATAAATAGTGTTAACTTACTTTTTATGTTTCTGTTCAGTGCCCTGAGATGACTTCTGTTGTGACTTGGTGCTATATAAATAAACTGAATTGAATCAAATTATTTCCTTTGAAACATCTCACAGTGTATGTTTATAATGAAGTCATCAGTTCTACTTTATTTCTTTTTCTAGTTTCTTCATGTATGACGTCTTCCAGAAGGTTTAAGAGCTCCCTCCTAGTTTGTAGTTTTCTCCTATATGGAACTCAGGTGTCCACTCCATGATCTCATATTTAGATATAATGACGATAAAACCCTAAAGTTTGATTTTAGGACAATCACAAGACAAAGGGGTTTGAAAACTGCTGATTTTTACTTCTTCACAGAGCTGAGTGAGACTATTCAATGAGAATTCATTGGGAAACAGGATCTTCAGAAAACAGCAGCTGTAGAGAGTTAAAGCTTGAGAAATGTTAAAATGGTGCCAACACAGCCTCTGCTCAAAATTCTGAAATAAATCAGTAACAGATCAAGCTAAGATAAAATACACATTTAGAAGTGTAAGCTGTAGAAGGAATGTAAAGAAAACCAAAACAAGGATTCAAGGTACAGTATTTTATTCAGATCACATGTTGTACATGAGGTGGAACAAAACTATGTGCAGGGTCCCAGTTACTTCCAATAAAAATACAAATTGCAAATAAAAACAGTAGCAAGATCTAAGATTTGAACTAAGAAATACTGTGTACGCTAAACTACCAATACACTGAACACTATACAAAACAAAGTGCCAAACAACAGCAGCACGAACATGAGTCTGTGTGAACAGATGAGGACAAATGAACACAGCAATATGAAATAAATGTATAAAAATTTTAATAAATTTATAAAAAAGTGAAATAAATGTATAACAAGTTAAATTTGCTGCAAAGGCTCATTACCACAGACTTCTGTCTCACACTTGCATTGTCAACTGAGGCGGCCAGGAAGACAGACTAAAATGTAAGCCTCAGCCAAACAATTAAAAAAAAAGTCATAACGTTAAAGTTCTTCAGCTGTGATCAGAGGAAGACTCCTAAAATATAGAAGTTTATGGAAGCTTGGGTGTGAGTTGAAATCAAAATGCCCAGTTGTGTAAATTCCAACTTTCTGTGACAAGTTTAAACTTTGACTGATGTTACAGTAAAGAAGGACTGAGCCATACAGTGTTATCAGTTTCCCATAATTTACACTTTTTTGTGTGTGAATTTGTTGACATTACTTGATGTACCACTACCAAAAGTCATATCACACTTTTCACAACTGAGTTGCATATTTTCACAAATAATTTGCAGATTTAGTTTTTACTTTTTCTAAGCCACAGGGCATGAAAACTTACAAAAATCAAAAAAGTAACAAGGGCACTTCAATATTTGCTACCTGAAGGAGACGTGAAAAATAACTTCCCTGTGCTCTTAGGAGCATTTCTTTTTAGGTTTAAATCATTAACTAAAAAATAAACAAAACAAACACCGCTGTTTGAATTGGCATTCTCTCTCTCTCTGTGAGCAGCACAGATTCTGAAAGGAAAGGTATGTAGCTCTTTATCAGCTCTGAAACAATCCAGACTCCTCAGTATCTCCTCCCAGCTTCAGCTTCAAACTTCATGGTGCGTTCACTGCTCCTCTGGAGTATCAAGTCCAGATGTTTAGGAGTTTTTTCTTTTCTATGAACATAAAGTAAACAAACTACCGTAATTTCTGGGCTATAAGCTGCTACTTTTTCCCACATGCATTGAACACCACTGCTTATATAATGCTGCAGCTAATTTATGTTGTTGTTTTTTTTGTTTGTTTTTTTGGTGGTGGTGGGGGGAGGGGGGGAGATGGGCGAACAAGCTGCATGCCACCAAAACAATTAGCCTTGTCACACCCGGGTGCTCACATAGCTGCCCAATACACATCTACCAGTGAAATTACCAAACTGTTCACAGTGGGAAGGTGAAATGTCTCCTCCCATCCCTGTTGTGCCTCCAGGAAGAGGGGAAACTTTGTTTGTTCCCCCAACCAAACCTGGAACGTGAAGGTAGTGATCAATAACTTCCTGGTAGGCCACTGTTGTTATTTTTTTATTTTTTTTTTAACCAGTCATGTTACAATCACTTGTCAGAAGAAGACATTTACTGATTTTTGTGTATGTTACCTGAAATTTAAAAAATATATATATATATTTCTGTTTAAATATCTCATGTTACAATGTGGACACCCGTGGCTTATGTACAAGCGCAGACTATATATGTACTTTTTTTTTTTTTTTTTAGTTGGTGTGGCTTATATTCAGGTGCACTCAATACAGTAGTCCAGAAATTACAGTCATCACTGGGTATGTAGTTTACTGATGCAGAAAGCTTTGTTTCTGTTCAGGGTTTGCAGCAAAACCAACTTTAAACTGTGAAATTACCTGCCATGAACAGCTATTTACTGCAGTTTTGAAGCTAACGGGTAATAAAAACAACTAATCTTGAGTAAATGAATTTCATTCTTACAGATTAGTTACTCTTAAATGATTGCAAAATGCCCAAGTCATGACATTACAATACAAGGCATGTGTTGCGCAAGTGCTGGAGAAAGTGCTCATTTCCAGTCAAATCTAAAGCACATTTGGAGTCAGAGGAGCGCACGTGGGAGGAGGTCAGAATCAGGGTCGGACGGATAACAAGTCTAGCTTACAGCTCAGTTATGATAAAAATAAATAAAAAAACACTCCAACATGAGATCACCTCTCAAACAGATGCACACACCAACATGTGGAGCCAGAGGTTTCATCGACTCCACCCGAATGTTTGTGACCAACAATTCAAATGATGATAAACGAGAGTAACGGGACGATTGTGAAACCGGCACACTTTTCCTCTTCGCTGCGTGATTGTTTCAGGGTCCAGGAATGTGGAAATAGCTTCTCCCAAAGCTGACATGAGATATTCTTGGGGGAGGTCTGGGAAACTTAGGAGAAATGAAATGTGGAGAGCAGAGAGGTTCAGGGAGGGATTCCTGCAGCCTCTCACAAACAGCTCTGCCTGCACTGAAGCCAGGAGGTTAGCACACAAACCACTGCCTCATGGTTTGGGTGGAACGCTTTTATTTACCACGTAGGTTTACTCACAGAGGTCATGGCCTCCTGCCTTTTTATAGGCTCAGTGTGAACAGACATAGTTTTGCTCTGATAGGGAGTAAAAGTAAAGTAGATGTGGGATCATTTAGCCCCAAACAGTTCTCTGTTCCTGAAATGTGTTTAATCTCTTCTTAAGCTAAAGGTCTTGTGGTGGAAGATAAAAAGAATGCAACAAAGCCGAAGGTCAAAACGAAGGAAAACAGAGAAGAGCAGGGGAAAATGTTGGAGATAATCTGAAAAGAAGGGAGAAGTTTTTCAAAGTTTTCTGGAGAAAGATGAAAAAGCAGCAGCACCCACATTGTCAATTCAGTCTTTAATGAAGAACTTCTTCACAGTGTTGCTGCAGGTTGTCTAACATCTGAATCTGATAAATCACTTTGAGTTAAAAAGAGACCAAACTATTGTTGGTTTGACCAAAACAGTTCCAGGCCATGCTCTGCATGTGCATATAGCCTCTTCAACAGGTCGGATCAGTACCTGTCTGCAACACGAGCAGCAGAAATCCCACATCAGATGACATCAGGAACCTGGTTAGCATGGAACCAAACATGCGTCTCTTATGGTGTGGGATTCACAATCGTTACTTCTCCAGGATTTTAAAAATGTTGTACAGTGACATAAAACTTGAAGTTTTAACAGTACAGAGAAATCCAACAAAGTTAAGTCAGGTCTTCTGGACGGTTTCTTTATGAAACGTTTCATCTTTCATCCCAAGGACTTTGTCAGTCTGAGGGGAGACAACAAACTCAGTCCCATACTCACATAGTGACCCAACCAGTTTGATGGTGATAAGATGGTTTCTGGAGTCAGTCCTCTCCTCCGTCGACTCCTCTGAGGCAGCCATGGCCAAAGTGGTTCAAAACATCAAAGTTCATGCTCAATAATCCAGGTAGAAGAATCCAACAAAGTTAAATCTGGTCCTCTTTGCGCTGAAATGTTTCAACCGCAGAAACCCTCCAGATGACCTGACTTAACTTTGTTGGATTTTTTTACCTGGATTATTGAGTATGAGCTCTGATGTACAGATAAATAATTGTTTTATACTTCTGGGCAGAAGTTAGCATCTACAGATGAGTGTCATTTATGTTTTTCAGGACAAAAATATTATACCACACAAATTCCACGGTTCTTTTTTAATAGGGTGTTGAGCTTTGAATTTATTGTGGATCTTCTTTAATCCACTTAGAGTCCAAATCATACATAGAGACTCAAAAATGTACACCACCACCCCCCACCAGACCTGTGATTAAACCACAAGGTTGCCACAGATTTATTGGTTGTGCCTCTTATGTTAAAAATCTTGGTGTTATTTTTTATCAGGACATGTCTTTTACCGCCCCGCCCCCCCCCCCCACATTAAAAACAATGGAGCCCCATATCACCACTCTCCCATTGCCGTGCTTGATAGCTAATGGACATTTTTGCACAGATACGCTGTTTGGTTTTCTCCAAACATCTCCCCGTGCATTTTGACCAGATATTTTTACTTTTGTCTCGTCTGTCCAAAGGACATTATTCCAGAAGTTTTCTCATTCATTCAGAGACATTAGATTGCAAACCAAAGTTGTGCTGATGGTTTTTTTTTTTTTAAGAACAGCATTTTTCCTGATAACGCCTCCAAACAAGTCATTTTTGTCCAGTCTTTTTCTAAATGTTCTGTGAAGTTTGACGTAATTGTTTGAACAGCTATAAAAAAAAATCCCAACCAGTGGTTTACAGATGGCTTCAAACATATGCAGTGTTTATGTGTGAAACGGACTAAATTGCATGTTGTTTCAAATGTAACGACCAATCTCAAGGGGTGCGGCGTGGAGCTGAGGGCTTAATCCACACCCCCTGAGATTTGCTTCTGTGGTACTTAGATCCAAACAGACACCGAGACAAAAAAACTGTGATGACTTGTGAAATAGAGGCAGTTATTTTACTTCTAATACATGTTAGAATGAAGTTCACCAACCGTTGTATGAAAAACTTGACTGTTTGAATAAAATTATACAATTTGTGAAAATATTTACCATGGAACGAAGCACCGTGTTCATCTTTTCACTGCTGAGGGAACAGAGACGGTTTTCATTAGGAAGGCAGGGTGGAATTTGGAGCATCTGGGACTAATACTGTGAGCTATTAATCACACAGACAGACGGCAAGAAAGTTTGTGTCAAGATAAAGCAGCCGTACTCAGGCAATGGGAAGGAGGGGGAGTGTAAATAAATAAAGTGGTGGGATTTAAACCCACACAATGACCTGGAGGATGTTTGTACTTTCCTAGAAGTCGGTGCAAGTCAGGCTTAGGTCACAAACACGGCGGCAGTGAAGATGTTCGACAGAACAAGGAGCCAAATGGAGCTTGTCTCGTTTACTGACAGTATTTGGCTGCGGTTTGTTGAGTTGCACAAGAAAGTACAACGCTTGGGAAATAATTCCACTTTCACATTTATGATTTACGTTTCAGTGCATAAAATGATTACGTACTTTTGTTTTCAGCTGACTCTAATAACTGATGCATGTGCATCAGATAAGCAGAAAACAGCAGAAGTTTTTGCTTGTTCTATTTCAATGGAAACTATCTTCAAGGTCAGTACTGTAAACAACAAAATAAAAACAGGGTGAAGGCTTTTTGTCGGTCTGTAAGCAAAATATTTCACTAACCATCAAACAAATTGTAATGAAACTTGCAGCAACTAACCACTGGATATACATCTATAAGTGAATAACTTCTCTCATATAACTGAATAACTTCAACTATCTCAAATTTCTCCTGGAGGTTTTGTGAACAAGAAGCTCTGCTCTGCTCCCTCCACCCCCACCTCGGAGGACATCTGTGGACCTGTACCAGAGCTGAGCCGGCTGATAGACACTGTGCCATCAATTATCAGAAGTATGGAACTGTCTGGCAGTGTCCACGGACAACTCACCTCCAACCGCCTTTGTCAGCCTCCTCATGCATGCATGTATTATGATGTCATTAGTATGTTGCTGTTTATGTGCAAATCTTTTTTTGCAACGTCCACACTGTGCCCCAGCCAGGACATAGTGTGAGATACGATTTTTTTTAACCTCCCCTCCCCCTCGTGTTTCTCTTGTCCTCATCTACTTTTGTCTGTCTGAAACAGGTCTATCTCGTAAATGATTCCTCGAGGCTCAATGGGAACTAACCTGTGTAAATAAAGATTGAAATAAGAAAAAAAAAATGTATGGAGTCAGCCCAATTCAACATGGCTGCCACAGCTAACTGACCTCACCTAATAACATAACATCATTTTCAAGGTTTAATCAAAATTGCAACTTCGTCATTTTTCAACATAACTTCATTTATAACTCTAGCATGAAAGCCAGCAGGAAATTTTTGTTACAAAAGGAAGAGTCTCACATGTTTAGACTCTTAAAGTGGATCACCAGCATCTAATACTGATGTGTTGGTTCAGTATTCCTTCAAAACTTTTACCTTAAGATTGCAGCTTGGCTAAAAGTCATGAAGTTTTTGTATTTTGTGTTAATTCCTGTTTCATCTTTTCTGGAAATTTGTTTAGCCATGATGTTTTCAAGATATTTAGCCACGATTCCCCTCAGTTCTCTTATAGCTCTCCTCACACCTGAGCATCATCAGTAATCAGCACACCTATCAGATTATTGTCCGATTCTCTGCTCGCCCTATTTGATTTGATTTGATTTGATGTTTATTTATTCATTTAAAAAAAAAACGATACAAAGCAGTTTCATCAGATACAAG
>JARVLU010000599.1:28653168-28664953 GCA_031762415.1 Simpsonichthys santanae | reverse complement strand
GTCCATCACAGGGACACACAGAGACAAACGAGACAAACAACCATTCACTCTCTCACTCACACCTAGGGACAGTTACCAATCAGTCTAACATGCATGTTTTTGGTCTGTGGGAAGAAACCAGAGTACCCGGAGGAAACCCACGCATGCACGGACAGAACATGCAAACTCCATCCAGAAAGGCCCCTGGACCGGGATTTGAACCAGTGACCTGCTCGCTGAGAGGCAGCAGCTCTACCAACTGCACCACCATGCTGCCTGAACATTAACATAAGCTCCTAAATTTATGATTTCCAAACTCTCCGTTGACGTGTTGCCACACTAGGAAATTCTGCAAAGGTTTATAAAAATGTTGGGAAGTTTTTTTTTTTTGGTTTTCAAACAATCTTAATATTCTTCTATCTAGATTATATTAGAATAACCTCTGCTTCGACCTTTACAATATGTGCATGAAATAATGAAGCGTTACTGATACAAGGTGAATAAAATTAAAATATGGATCAGTATCTTACCTAACAGTTCCAGTGAAACCTATATTTTGAATAACAGTTGTTTGTGTCGTCTGTTTTCTCAACCTAGGAATATCCTTGTTGTGTTGCATCATTGCGTGCACAGAGGCTGCTAATTGTATCCTGTCACTGATTAGCCATGACTCACAGTTCCCTCTAATTGATCTAATCTCCAAACAACTATAGTAATTGTTTACAATAGTTAAGTGAGTGAATATAAAAGTGAAAACAAAGTAAACTTTCTGGTGCGATAAGATAAGAAAATATCTTTAATGTTCACACGAAGCAGAAAAAACTTTGGCTTAGAGAGTCCCAAAAACCCCTGGACTGCAAAAGTAAGTGATGGTTTATGTTCAGAAGCCAACATGCACGCGCAGCAACGTGCACGTTGTTTTGTTGGAAACAATGCGACTAAATAAAAGCAGTTAGGGGGAAAAGTGACGAGGTGTGAAAACAAGTGATAAAACGTTTGGTTGAGCTGCTTGAAAAGTTTTGCGCTTGAGCTGCTTTTAGCTTGTAGAAAACACCTCCTGAACGGTGCCTGCTTTAACTGTTTAAAACACTCACTGAACAAACTGTTTTCACAAAAATGCAGGTTTATTTTAAAACTAATTATTCATGGCAAAACATGAATGTTTAATCCTTGTGGTTTTCTTATAAACTGTTTATAATAATGCTCACCTGACATTTTAAACAGTTAATGCAAGCTGTGGTCTCAGAAATTCTTCAATGATACATGAGGATATAAAAGAAGTATTTTTAAAGCATTTAATTAGTGTTAAATTAGTCCTTCTAAGATAAAGACATCGATCCATTTCAGATCTGGGACTGAAATGGGTCCTGAATATTTTTGAAGTAAGAATGTTCACACCAGGTCGTCAAATATGAACTGAATGATGTGAGTCTCAGTTAACTGCTCTTACAAATAAACATGTGCTACACAGTTTGGTGTTATTATGATAAGGTCACTGAAGGACGTTCATCAGTAAAATAAATGAGTAACTCTTGTTAATGAGTCCTCGAGGCTCAATGAGGATAACCTGTATAAATAAAGGTTGATTGAATGAATGAAAAAAAAAAAAAAAAAGAAGTAATTTCCTGTGTAAAGGATGACAGCATACTGAGAACCAGACTGGGACCAAACTTGTGAACTTTAGTGTAGATTCAATGGTTTTATGTTAGTTATAAAATATTGGTGTTTAATTGCAAGACGTCTAATCAAGAAGTCTAATTTTGAGGTTACGCCACGCCCACATCCTGTGAAGAAAAGTCAAACGTTTGATCATTTTTGGTCACACATGCCTTAAAACCGCACTGACCAAGTCTGAAAATGATGTGTAAAAATCTTTGGGTAAAATGCTAAAATGGTGTCTTTGCGCCAAGATTCCTGTTAGGTTAAATTCATACCTCAAAGAGATGTGTTTGTAGGCTGTAGTCTGCAGAAATTTATAACCAGTTTTCATTTATACACTACTTGAAACCATTTGATGGGGCTGATATTCCAGGTAGTGCTGTTGTAAAATTCTGCCACGCCCATTTTTCCCACCTTGAATTATACTTTTTTTCCATCACACTTGAGATTTGTTCAAAAATAAATGTCTTATCTTGCATGTCTAGACCTTTGAAATGGTTATTTATTTCATAGAAAGTTGAAAAAAAAATGAACTGCTTGAATGGAAATAGGTTTTCCTCACTGCCTTTGGTGCTCGGGGCGAACAACTGTGTTTTCTGAGGGAACACAGGTGAGTAATTTGCAAACAACAAAACAAGCTTTATTTTCTAAAGCATACTGAGTGGTGCAAAAGATGCAGCAAACCTCATTATTAATGAACTCTCTGGACATATCATAAATTCGTTTTGGACTTGACAAAATACATTGAGGCAGAAAAGTGATACATACAGATGTAGAAGGAGCTGGGGGGATGAGTCCCATCCAGTTCAAGCTCCAGCAGGCTGCTGATTTGCTTGTCATGCCTCAACCACAGGGCCACACCCAAGATTACACCTCCTGCAAGCTGCAACATAGAGCACATTTAAATTCAGTCAGCATGCAGCAGTACACAAAAATCACTGTCTGATATGTGTAGTTTTCTCACTGGTCCACACTCATTGCACCATTTTAACCTCTTACCGTACTATAAAATGTTTTACAGTGTTTCTCATTCATCCACACATTCACACTCATACAGTGGTTTCTGCTATATATTTTACACTATATGTAAATGCAGTAATGCAATGTATAATTTTGTGTGTGTTGCAGTAGTGTTTTCATTTAGTTTATATTCAAGTGTGAAAACCTACGCTTGGTATGGTGAGCACAAAACTGATACTCTGACAGGAAATGATGAAAGGCACTCACACAAAGCTCTCCATTTCTTTTAGTGTTTCTGCCTTTAGTTTTTGTAGCAGACATGCTTAAAAAGCTTAGCTCACTTAAGCACCAATGTATCATGGAACATGGGAGCAAAGTCAACAGCTTTGTTCACCAGAACAAGGAACTCCTCAATAGTCAACCAAACTCTGTCCTTCCTCTAGCTCACTGTTTGACCACTACTCATTAGGCTTACATCTAGATTAGACCTCCATCATTCTTTTCCCCCCACAATATTTAGCCATGGCTACTGTGCATGCTGATATTGCAGCTTGTTACATGCATCACCCATTGTATTGTCTTTACTGAACAGAAGGATCTTGCACTACCTACTGCTTCTGACTGGCAGGAAAGGGCAAATAATTATCACTACACTGCAGGCCCACATGCTTAACAATAGCTAAATATTTTATGTAACAAGAAAACTAAAAATATTTAGGCCCAATCATACAAAAATGAATAATTTTCTACATCACACCTGCCAGTTTCTCACAGTACAGTAGTCCCTCGTTTATCATGGGGGTCCGTACCCTGAAACCCCACGATAAGTGAAAAAGCGTAAAGTAGGAATAGTAGTACAAGTAATAAGTAGTACAGTAGTCCCTCGTTTATCGCGGGTGTTTGGGACCACGCCCACCCACAATAAGTGAAAAACTGTGAAGTAGGGATACAGTAGTTCAAGTTCAGGTTCAGTTCAAGTTCAGTAAACTTTGTCATGACATGTGCCAGGCTGTAATCACACTCATCACCTGTTACTTCCAATCTCCCTCCTTAAATAAACAATTTAAATTTACATACTGTAACATTTTAAATAAACAATCCATGCGGCATGGTGGTCCTTAATCGCCTTATAATCTAACTTCAATTTATTTAGTATATCCCAGCATTGCTGATAAGTCCAGGCATCGCCAATAGTCATGCTGCGGCATCATCTCCAATATTTCACTGTAAATGTGTTCATTTCTTCAGCTCATGCCGAATCCTAACATCAGCCAATAAAGGTAGGAAGGTCTGTACTTCATCAATGATCCATAGCACTATTTTTGGAGATTCCATACCAGAAGCTATCTAAAACAACACAAACTCGACACGATCAGAGAGGAAATGGAGGTTCAGATTGCAGTTTTGGACATTATCCAGTGACATAGCTCCACTTGTCAATCAACAGCTGCTATCTGCTTACATCAAAACCATCAATTTGGAGCAGTTTGCTTGGAACCATGAACAAGGTGGTCCCACAAATCAGACTGAGTGGAGGTGGGTACCGACAGTGGGCAAGCCCTTAACTGGTGCAGTGTGGAGCATAACTGGTGAGAGTTGAGACCGTGGCAAAGCGCCATACGGCATTCCCAAGCTAGCCGAGAGAATCTCTCCAGAACGTACTGGTCTTCCATGGGGTCTCCTCTCAGTCTAGTTTACAAGTTGTCACTAGAAATTTAATGTAATATGTATATAAATCCTCCTATAATGTCAATACAAATCATTTGGTTTTAAATTTGGCTAAAACCCTGCTTTAAGGCTAACATAAAAAAGACAAACTCTAGAAGCACAGTTTTTACATAAAGTTCATATTTTTACAGTTTTTACTATGCATTTTATAAACAAAAAATTTACAGAATAGACCTAACACCACTTTAAAGAAAAATGCCACTACAAATGTAGAAAAATAATTAAGCAAAACCATTTTTAAACACAGTTTGTGACTGTTACATAGAAACACATTTGTAAGTCAGTTTTATTGGTAATTTATGAGCTGAGCACAATGTTAAATGTTGGCCGCCCACTGTGTGAATGACTACAGAGCACAGCTGAAACAGAGTTACACAGATATGAACATTGTTTAGACTAAGTATATTTTAACCAATTGAAAGTCAAGTCAAATGTATTTATAAAGCACAGAAATAGCAGCTGTTTCCAAAGTGCTTAACAATAAAAATCAAATGGCAGGAATTTAATGAGAAAATAATAACAAAAATTTATCAAAAGCATAAAAAGAAAAACATAAAAATACAAAACAACAAAATAATAAATCAAATCACACTGTGTTAAAAGCCAGAGAAAACAGGTGTGTTTTAAAAGGAGACTTAAAATCAGGAAGTGAAGTGGCCTGTCTAATGTTGGGGGGGCAGATGGTTCTAAAGTTTAGGGGCCATGACTGAAAAAGCCCAATCTCCTCTGAGCTTCAACCTGTTTTTGATACAACAAAAAGCAGCTGATCAGATGATCTTAAGTAGATAATATGATGAATGATAATTTAATGTAGGCCTGAAACTGTTTGGACCAAACTGCATTGCAAAATACTGACTTTGAGCATTACAGACAATTCCTTTAACGTGAATCTCCTGGTCAGAAAAGTTCTTCTTAACAGTTAGTTTGTTACTAAATATTTTATCTGTAATGCATTTTAGATGGACAAAAGATAAGGAAGCTGAGTTTCACTTTGACTTTAACGTACAGGCTGACACATCTGTGTTACTTCCTTAGAGGTGCACAGTGTGTCATTATTCCATCAGAAACTTAAGATTCTTCTGAAATCTAAAACTGGTAAACCCCAATAAAAATAGAGGCGATAACAATTACCGGTAGCTAATTTCTCAAGAAATGCCTAAATGTGCAGCTTCTGCCCAAAATTCTAACACATATCAACCTTCTTCTATAAAACCTAAACGTAATTTAAGACTTACCGTACTTTGTATTAATCTGAGAGGACAAAATTCTGGTGTTTTGACATATGAACTGTATAAGAAGTGTAAAGAAGGGTCATAACACTAATCATACACATGAGTCTCCCAGTCCCTGACAGCACTCTTAACAGGACAGGCAGAAATAAAGAGTTAACTTCAAGCCTCGCAAAAACAGTGACTATGCAAAGAATCCCATGCTATACTAAAATATTCCTAAATCATACCTGGTGGAAGTGTTTGGTCATCAGACATAATTTTATGTGTTTACAGTGTTAAATGTAGAAAATATGGCATGTCCAGATTTGAAGACAAAGAAAATGTTTAACCTTGTGTGAACCCACCACCACCAAGTATGATTGTATTAAAACTGTACTGCTTTAAAACTGCCAGTGAAGTCACATAAATTCCAAATTTCCATGACATGGTTAAACTGTGAATGATGTTCTTGTGTCGTACGTCTGAGCTAAAGAGCTCCAAAGATGGCTGTGCTTTCTTTCTTGTTTTGCCCAAATCTCAATCACTCTGACTTTGAATGGAAGTGTTCAATACTCTGATGAGTAAAGTTTGATCTGTTGATCTTAATACTGCTACAAACAACTACACAAATACTGCTGTTCATTATATGTCTATATTTTGTACCACAAAGATGATTCAAACTTTTTTTTTTTGTTCAAAATTCTTTTGTACACCCAGTGCAGACTGGAAAAATACTCATTACAGTAATTAATGTGATATAACTGAGCTCTTGTAGATTCATTGGATTTATGTGCAGACAACTGAAAGTGATATTTCTTCCTCCGAAGGGGGCACGGCCTGAAAAGATGGAGAACCACAGTTCTACGCACAGCAGACAATGTAAACTTGCTGTTCAGTAAATATAAGGAACAAGAGGAGAGAAACAAGTTTTTTGGTTGGAAACTACCATTACGTGATGAAACTAAGGGGAAGAATCTGCCTTTTTTCTTTTTTAGACAAGCCAACTGCTGTTTCTGAGAATAGAGTTCAACCAAAACAGAAAACCCCTCCCCGTCCCCGTCTCTGTTACTGAGGGCCATTCCACAGCCCCAGCAGCCCCGCTGCCTGGCAACCACATAAACACATCACACACACATAAACACATCACACACACACACACACACAAACACACACACCACAGAATTCCTAAGGGCCAGGCCATGATGTATGTCTTAAGATGCTCTGTTTGAGCCTCCTTCAGAGACAGAGATCCAGCAGAGGTCGGACGATGTTGCTCAATGGCTTCTGTTAGAGAAATCAAGGAGCGACTAGATCAGAGCACCAGTCACAGCAAGTGTTACTCCCGCTGCCTGGTTTTGTTGTGAACGTGAGCAGGCGTTCAGTGAAGCAACAGCCCAGACAGAGCAGTGATGCCTCTGCAGCGTGACAAAGGCCAGCAACTATCTGTCAGAAAGAGTCAAGGTCCCAGGTTTGCTCCACACAACAGACAAGCTCTCCAACCCATAGCTTCATACGGGGAAAGTAATAACAGTTATTTACAAATTCACAACCATGCAAACAATAATTATGGTATCTAAGATGTTTTGGAAAGGGTCATGCTAGTGATGTTTTGCAACTTGTTCAAAGGAGACACTAAAGTCTGAATGGGATTCATTAAAAAAAAGGGCAGAAATCTTAATAAGAGCTCAAATCGGTCACTACTCTGATACTGGATCATAATTATTTTATATTAGAATATTTATATCCATAGTTTTAATTTCTGCAAACATCTGGTGCAGATTTGGAATCAGTTTGCTTTGTTTTTGGTTTAGCAGTAAACATGTATGAATCGCTTCTAAAGGGCAATCAATCTCAACAACAATCATGGGTTAGCATGCTAGCCTCGCAGCAAGGATGTCCTGGGCTCAACTCTCAGCTGAGGTTGCTCTTTGTATGTTCTCCCTGTACATCTGTGTGGTTTCTTCAGGTACTTTTGGTTTCTTACCACAGTTCAATAACATTCATGTTGGGTTGTTTAGCTATTCTACCGTATGTTCGAAGAAGGGCATGTCAATAAACATGCATACAACAGCAAAAGTGAAGGTACTTTTACTGCAGCAACATTAATGCAGTTTTAATAGTGTGGGTGCTGGACGAGCATTCAATTTACTCGGCCAATCAACATACATATATGCATGAACCAATCACATCTTCTTAGATCACCTGAGTCTCCTTTGAGCCAGGAAAGCACCCACTCTGAAGCAGGAGCTAAAGGAAACCAGATTTACAATGTCACAAGGCCTACAACTGCACCGCCAATGCAAAACCAGAGACAAACTGGTTTTAGGACTTTGAATTGGTGCCCTGCAGTCTGAAATCACCTCCTACAAGAACATTTCTGGGATCTTGAAGCAACACTTCTTTTAGTTTCATAGAGAAACACCTGAATTCCCTTAACAGTTAAGCACTAGATTCAGCATTTTGTATTAAATGACTTTGAAAGGGGACTGGAAGAACTTGTGAAAAATTGGGCTAAATGTAATTATATGTAAATGGGACTTTTTTTTTTCTTCTGCACGGCGCCCTGGGTTGACTTCTGCTGTAATATGCTGATAGTTGGCAGCTGGTTCAGCCTATTACTTGCTTAGAAAGTTCTCTTAGCTGACACCTAAACTAAAACATCTGATTGTAATTTCATAGATTTTAACATGTGACATGCATAGGTTTGAACTTACATCGACTATGTGGTTACTTGTTTAAATATGTGGAAAAAAAAAAAAAAAAAACGTTTCCACGAGATGAACAACCCCCACATCTATAAAAGTTTGGATGTTTATAACAATGTACATCAACTCCTACATTGCACACTTGCAAAACCTTAAATAGTAAGTCTAGTAAAGTTCTTCCATTTCTTCTCACAACATGTAAAAAAATGTTTTAGCCTCCTGTTCTTAGATTTAAAATGCTATGGTGATAAAGAGCTGAACATCACAACAAAAACAAAAAAAGGTCTTGAAGTACTTGGCACCTTCTGTTTCTGTAGTTTTAAAGTTTATTTTTCAAAAGCTTTCACTTTTTTCAGTCTTTGTATTTTATTTTATTCACATTTTCTGATTTGGGTTTGAAGAAACTATGTTCCTTCTGTAACTTCAGTGGCTGATGACTTCAGCGATGCTGAAGCGTCTATGTATCGCTCAGTTCCGTGGTTACATGATGCCGGATGATTACGCTGCTGTATTGTACAAGTGAACCAACATACATGTCAAGCAAGCGTTTTATGAAAGGAAAAGAAAAATTACAACACTCCAGTTGTGTTCGCGCTCGTAATAAATCAAGGCATAAAAAAAGAACGAAGAAACACTGAAAATGTTTAAAAAAATAAACTAAATTTGTCTCAAATGTGTCATTCTTGGTGAGTGAGGCTCAAGTTTCCCCAGCGACCTCTCCACAAGAGTCTATTTCTGCCCACTGCAGAAGTGGGATCTAAAATGTCGAGCATGTTCGGGGTGGGGGTTGGGGTTCTGTTTGCTATTCCCGTAAGTCTCCTAAAACACCACACAGATCTCTCACCATAACTACCCACGGACCACCACGCCCTGCTCTACACAGCTGCTCACACTGCTTTCAGTATTACTCTAGTTTTGTTTAGCCATCGTTAAAACTGATTAGTATGTGTTTCAGTATGAATGATGGAATTTAAGCCTTTTTTTTTTTGTTTGAACATGTATAGTACGTCCTGAAATAAATGTAAAAGTACCCAAATGTGTTTTCTAAAACTTTTGTTATTACCAAAATGCCAAATGTCTAACAATTGGGCTGACTAGTTAAAAAAAGTGCACTGCAAAGCTATAGATGTTGCCTTTAGGTGTCTGCTGTTAGCACTGAAATGAAAGGCAGACATAGCACTGACTCCATGAGGATGAGCTCAGGGCTGTGAGGGGGGCCACACCATCTGTTACAAAACTCCCAAGTTTTTTCTATGTCTGAGGAGACTTCTTTGTGACTTCAGCTGAATGTTTGGAGCGGCTGTCACGCTGCCTCAATGATTCAGGGGGTTAGGGGTCAGACACATCCCTCATTGAAACATGCAGCGAGTGAGAACCTAAACATCCAAAGAGCAAAGCTTCTGCACAGTACTGCAGATCCACATTACACACACAGTACATAAATAACATGTAACAAAGTATTAAAGAAGGGATAGAAATCTAATAATACCTCATAATTTGATTACATTTTGGTAATTTTCAAAACAGGACTTAATTTTTACAAAATGTGGGTGTTTTGGGGCCAGTTATAGTGACAACTCTCTGAGGGTTACAAGTAGGGATGAGGGCGATCCGATCTAGTGTCAGGTTTTGATACCAACATAGTTCAGGAATCTAAAATTTCCGATCCAACCTGCAGAGATTTCTGATCCATGAGCCATGTCTTTGCTTTAATGGTGTCTGCTAAAATGACTCAAGTGATACGCAGCTGTTCTGCTAGTTGGCTGCAAATCGTGGAATGGATTTTGTGAATGGAGGCGTGTCTCATGATGCACCGAGTAATGAGCATTGAGCAAGCAGCACTGTGGCTAACCAACTTTTCATCACAACGTATTTACTGTGTGGAAATATTTAAAACTAGAAACACCGCAAAACTAAACAGCAACACGCAATGCTTGCAAAGTCGTTGTATCGAGAGGCAGATGCTCGGTCGTGACCTAAAATACAAAAAAACTTAATCAAACATTTGAAAAAGCACAACATTAAGGAGCATGATTTATGTATTTATTTTAGCCAAAGGGCAGAAAGAAAAGTAACCACCAAGAATCCCGTTGGAGTCATTCCAAAAACAAGGTTAACTTCCACCAGACTATGTGAAAGCTAAAGGGATTACTGAGAAGTTGTTTAACTTCATAGAAGTTGATGACCAACCGTTATCAGTTGTAGAAAACAAAGGATTTCACATTCACTTAATATGTGCTGATAAGACAAAGCAGCCCTTTGTATTTTATCTGGAGAGGGGTAGGGTTAAAGTTTACTGCCCTTTGTGGGTATTTGTCTTGGATTTAATCAACACTGACAGTCAATCTGAAACAATTATAGTTGCTTATTTGTTTTCAGGATGGGATTTTTCCAATTAACAAGATTTCATGTTTTACTGACTCTCTTTTCTGACATCATACTTCAACGCAAGTTGCCTTTTGGGACATACACGTATACATTTGTACTAGGGGTGCACCGATTGCAGTTTTCTGGTCAATCACCGATCTCTAAAAAGCTTGAACTGCCGATTCAGATTTTGTCCGATACAATTTTGTTTTATAAGCAATAGGGATGTATGATATTATCGGCATGGTATCGGCCGATATTAGCGTTAAAGTTCAATATCGGCCCTCAGCCATTCCATCAAAATAATTCACCGATATAAAAGACGCTGTTTTTGTATGACAACCCAGTGAAAAGGATGCCTGCAGCGCCAGCACAATGTGATGACTTCACGCGCGCCTACCTGTTCTAATCACAGCGGAGAGGAAAAAGTCAAAATGTTGATGGTGTGGAAGTTTTTTTTGTTGTTGTTGTTGGTGAGGATATTGGATTCCGAAGAGTTTTGGAGTACGTTGAGCCTCGCTACATCACCCCAGTCGGAGATATTTTTCCAATGTAGCCTTACCCAAGTTACAAGCCGTCATTTCCAACGTCAATGAGAAGCTAATAGCCGATAGCACTTGAGTGAGTTTTACCACAGACCTTTGGATGTTGTGTTAGCCCCGTTAGCTTGATTAGTTTTACGGCACAATGGATAGACAAAAAAAATTTACTTAAAAAGGCTGTCCTTCATGCACAAGAGTGCAGAGGACACTGTAGCTAGAAATCTGGAACAAACTGACTAATGCTAATAATTAACATTTAACACTTTTCATTTAATATAAGTTAAAGTGCTATGCATTTCATAAGGCTGTTAATGAATATATGTCAACAGCTCTTACAGCTGTTACACAATTTTTGTAGCAAATAAGCCTAAATAATAGGGCTATATTCTGACAAAGGGAAGTATATAAACATATAGGTATTGGTTATTGGCCAAATAAGTTTTAACATATCGGAATATCGGATATCGGCCAAAAATCCAATATCGTGCATCCCTAATAAGCAACACTGTCAAGTGTTATAAGATTGTGACCTTATTAAAAAAGGTTTTATTTCATACATATTAGGGGTGCACCGATTGCAGTTTTTTGGCCGATCACCGATTTCTACAAAGTCTGACTTGCCGATTCCGATTTT
>JARVLU010000599.1:28616565-28634702 GCA_031762415.1 Simpsonichthys santanae | reverse complement strand
ACACACACACACACACACACACACACACACACACACACACACACACACACACACACACACACACACACACAGCTCCTAATGCTTTATTTATTTATGTTTTCATTGTTTATGAATGCAGGGAGCAGGGTGCAGAGGGAGCAAGAGAGGTGCTGGGGAACCATGTTTTTGAACACGTTGCTGATGATCACAGAGTCTTGGGGGCCAGTGTTAATGACTTATTCATGGATCCTTCTGGCCCCCTCTGGCCCCTGGGAATACGCAAAACAGATGCAAGAGAGAAAGCGAGAAGGAGGATGCAGTGAGGGGAGGAGTGACGCGAGACAGAGGGGAAACTGTTGTGTTAGGACCGTTGTGGCAGGACAAATTGAGGAAAATATAGACATTTGTGAGGGAGAACGAGATGGAGATAATCTCACACTGGTGACCTGAGGTGACGTTAAAGTATCCAGGAAGCAGGCAAGACACAGTCAGACAAGAACATCACTGTATTCTTCACTCAGGTGGCTCTACAGTCAACTTAAAACTGGCTTCTGGAAAAAAGTGTTTAACCTAAAAAAATTTAAAAAAAAAATCAACATCTTCATATGGTCTCCCCACCTTTAAAATACTGTTTCATGTTACATTTAATGGGTAAAATACTTTTTGACAGCAGCCAGATCACAGCTTCTTTAAGAAATAAATATGCAGATTTTCTACTTTACAGATCACAGGTCAGTGAGAATTAATCTCTGATCAACACTGATATAAAAAAATTACCTTAAAATAGATTCCACCTGTCTTAACTATCACTTTAGATGGGAACCAAAACATTTCAAAAACTGATCAAAAACTCTACCCCATCCCCCCCCCCTCTCAATGTTACATGCTGACTGACAGTGGAGATTATCAAAAACTCTTGAAGCTCAGTTGATGCATCAAGTCTCCAAAGAATTGGAGACCTCGTAATAAAATAAAAAATAAAAAGTTTTTTTGCTCTTTCTTGTTCAAGCGCTCGTTTCTAATCCCCATCACCTCAGGTTGTTTATCCAAGCCATCTGAAATCTCGGCACTAATCAGCGTTGTGTTCAAACGTAAGATAAGGGCTTGCCAAATCCGTGTAGCGAGACACTTCACAGAGATTCACCGCATGCCTCGTGTTGCTGTGAACAGAGATGGATGTCACAGCCTTGTCTTGATGGAGTGGCAGATATCCTCAAAGAATTCAAGCCTTTGTAACTGGAACATCAGATGAGACTGTTTTTAAGGCGTGTGGCAAATTTAGAATCCTTGGGATGTTTGTTGAGCAATAGAAAATGTCAGATGAAGGATTTGGACTTGAAACTTGGCCCAGCATCTGCATAATTTAGGGTGACGTTGCCCCAGTTTTGCACAGCTGTGCTGTTGACCTGCAGTTAAATGCAGTATAGATGGTGGCAGAGCAACTCCCTCTCCTGGACGTAATCATGTCTACATGTGTCCGTTTTGCTTCTTGCTCATGTTTCCCATATGTAGTGATTCTCTCCTTTCTCTTACTCACAAAGTCATTCATGCACACGGAGCAAAACAGCACCCAGAATAACACAAATGTGTATCATTTCATTATAAATTATGAAATGAAACGTTTTATTTTTAATAGAGGTACAACCAGGCCCTGCGCTCACTCCTCACCTCTCCATCACTGCGGCATCTTTGAAGTAAAACCTTAAAAGGGCAGAACTGGCATGAAAGCTGTGCATCGCCATGGCAATATGGACTGAGAGAAAGGCTTTTTTCAGACAGGCGCTGCCAGTTGGCCAATGCATTTGATACCAAGTGAACTTAGAGCCAAGGGGAGAAGCAAACACACTCAAATGGACAAAAATCTGACGGGAAAAGCTCCGAGTGTCAGCTGGCCTGTTTGGCTGTGCTGCTTGTTGTAGCTGATGATGACGAGGAGAGGTGTGCACGGATACGCTCCCGTACGTCAGATAATGATGCATCCAATCATGCCATCAGGCTGTAAGGCAATTAAAAATCTGCACCAGTGCTTAAAATTACCTGAATAAGACCTTGAGTAAACAACAACAGATTTACATATTACAGTAATTATTTATTTAACAGAAACCAGAATGCAGAAATCAGTGCGGGAAAAGCAGAGTAAACCCAGTTATTAAGTGACTTGTGGAACCACCTTAAACAGCACTAACTTGATGTAATTGTCTTCTTTATGACCTTAACAGTCTCTCATGCTGTTGTGGCCCATTCTTTTTTTTTTCTTTGCTACCGAGGTTCAGTGAGCTGTGCATTGATTTATTCACAGCTGTAATAAGACTAAACCACTTTGACTTTGACTGAGAATTTGAAACACAATTCTTCTTTAGTCCTCCTGCTGCACATTTGCTGCCGTATCTGGAATTAATGTTCTGTTGTGACACTAAATTTGGGCCAAGCCCTAATTGTTTGGCAGATGTCCCAGCGTTTGACTCAGTTGTGTGTGAGCATCTTGCACATAAACCAGATCAAAATTCAGCTCAACCACTGTGAACATGAATCAGTGTTTTTAGTTCACCATTGAAAACTCAGAACTACGTTTCCAACATGAACATATTTATGGTCATGAGATAAATTATTTTACAAGACAAAGATAAACAAAATTTAAATTCATTCTATCATTATTTAGTATTTGTGATCTGATTTCAGTCTTTAATTCATCTGCTTGCTTCTTTTCCATTCTTTGTGCTCACACATATTTAATGTTTCCTTTTATCTTTTTGTCTTTTTCTTCTTTCGGCTGCTCCCTTCTTCAAGGGTCGCTGCAGTGAACTAACTCACACAACGACCTGGCAATTGTTTTTACACCAGAAGCCCTTCCTGACACAACCACAGACCACTGAGCAACCACAGCCCTCTGTGTGGAGCAGGGAGCTGCCATGTAGGGCACCTGGTGGAGCAGATGGTGGATGTCAAGGGTCTTGCTCAAGGGCCCAGAGTGAGGCAAATGAGGGTGGAGGCAGGTGGGGGTGCTTTGCATTTATCACCCATTTACTGCAGCTGGGATTTTGTCAAATGACGCGCTAAAATTAAAATTATATTTTTATAAAATATAAAATACAGCGGGCAGCACGGTGGTGCAACTGGTAGAGCTGCTGCCTCTCAGCAAGCAGGTCCCTGGTTCAAATCTTGGTCCAGGGGCCTTTCTGGGTGAACTTTGTATGTTCTCTTCATGCATGTGTGGGTTTTCTCCAGGTACTCCAGTTTCCTCCCACAGACCAAAACTTGCATGTTAGTCTGATTGGTAACTCTAAATTGTCCCTAGGTGTGAGTGAGAGAGTGAATGGTTGTTTGTCTCTTTTGTCTCTATGTGTCCCTGTGATGGACTGGAGACCTATTAAGGGTGTCTCCGGCCGCTGACTGCTGGATATGGGCACCAGTGAGCCCACCTCCCCCACCCCCCACAACCCAAAAAGGAAGAAGCGAGTAAAGGTAATGGATGGATGGAGTTCTTAATTTTGTTTTTCTTCCTTATTAAATTTTATTTTTTTACTATCTGAGCTTCCATGGAAACATTTTTTCTGAGATAAGGTAAAGAAGACATTTTGTTCACTTTGTCTCTTTCATTTGGTCAAGTTTTTGTTTTTATTTTTTTAATTGGAGGATTTATAAACTTTACTTTCTTTTATACAACTCATATAGATCCAGATGACTGGAGTTAGGATAGCCGACATGTGCACATGCTCTGCAACAGTTCTACACACAGCAAAGAGCTAAATGATCCACAAACATGAATGATGCAAGCTCCAAAATGCACAAACACAAAAAATAACAAATGCAACAGAAAAATTAACCAACAAACAAATATACAGTATAGGAAAAATGCTGCAAATCCCCAAAACTCTAAACCATCACAAAACATCTGCGAGTACTTCTTTCTTTCCTCCATCTTCCTTCTAGTCATCTCTTTAATGTGTTTACAGGGGGCCAGGTCCCATAACTTGGGGGATCAAGTCCCCTCTCTGGTGCATTTTCATTTAGTAGAGTTAGTTTGCATTATTTGCATTTGTTTTGGGATTATTATTATTATTTATTATTATATTTTTTTGGTATTTGCAGCATTTTTTCTTTGCATTTGTTTTGTTGGTTGTATGTCTGTTTTTTATTGTCTGTTTTCTGTGAATGCAGGATTTAAGTTTTGCAGCATTTTTCTGTTGCATTTGTTTATGCGTTTGTGTGTTTTGGAGTTTGCATCATTCATTTGTTTGCAGTGCATCTCACAGTTTGCAGAGCATCCGCACCAGCTGACCATCTGAGCAGAAATCTATTTTACTCATGGCTCATCAGTCCTGCCAGAAACAAACTCCAAACGGAGGCTGTTCAAAGAGTTATCAACAAGAGGTAAGATATTTATTGTTCGTAACGTTCACAGAACTCTGCTTCAAAATGTTTGAAATATTCTTTAACTTTCAGGCAAAACAAAAATAATTTAGCTGGTTCTCATGACCATTGCTTTCAGGTGATTCCAGTTTTTTGTTAACCAGAACCTAAACTTTAACCCACGTATACAAGTTTTCCATCTTCCTTCACCTTTTCACTTCAAAACCATTCACCCGGGAACATTTGAGAAATGTTTAACAACCAATCCACGACTCATCCATCCATTATCTTTACTCGCTTCTTCCTTTTGGGGTCATGAGGGTCACTGGAGCCCATGTCCAGCAGTCACTGTGTGAGAGGCAGGGGACACTTTGTACAGGTCTCCAGTCCATCCCAGGGACACACAGAGACAAACGAGACAAACAACCATTCACTCTCTCACAACTAGGACAATTTAGAGTTATCAATCAGCCTAACATGTTTTTGGTCTGTGGGAGGAAACAGCTACCAACTGATCCACCGTGCTACCACCAGTCCACTAAAGTTACACAAATGTTCTCATCACCACAAAACAGAAGACATATGTTTCATGTCCACATGCTTTTTTTTAAAATCATGTGAACTCCACCATCTTTATCTGCTCTTCTTTTCCTTGTTTGCCTGAAAAACGCTTGTTGCGTCTAAAAATACCTGTCTAAACATTTTTTTCTTGTCTTTATTAAATCTCTTTTTCACTTGAACCTATTATGGTAATATTGTTCTTGTGACGGCAGTGAGATTTGTTCAAGTAAACTTTATTTTTTGCTCTTTGCGTGTTAAAGTGTTTAAATGATGGGGCTTCAGGCGTGTTGTTTCATACTTTTTGCAAAAACTAAGAGGATTTCTAAGTGGAACATCTGTCCTTGTGCACAAAAAATACTTTATCCGCAATTCTATAAAAAGCAACTGAACATTTTTTGGCGTTGTCATCAAACATGTTCCTAATATCTGAGTTTGTTGCACTAAAGAAGTTTTCACTCAAATTAGTACCTGACTGACTCGAGTTTTTTGGGGGGAAATTGCTGCAAATATGCAATAGTTGCCTTGGTTTTTATTAGTGCTATTATTTTATTGGTATTTTACTGTAAATTCTATTATACTTTTATTTTCATTAAACTCAACTTTATTTCTTTTATTATATTTTTTTATCTACGATGTTGAAGTACTTTGGTCAGCTGTGGTTGTTTTTAAATGTGCTATACAGTATAAGTAAACTTTGAATTAAACTGAAATGAATGAACGTTATATTCACTAATTCTGTTTTATTTCTGAATAGTTTACATAAGAGTGGGTCAATCATCAGGGATTTTTATTTTGGTCAAAAAGTCTAGCAAATATTGTTTGTCTTAAACTTTCTTTCAATTTTATTTATTTATCTTATTATATATACTGTATACCATATGCATGTACAGTATACTGTATATTTCTTACAATATTTAGGAAAAGACAAGCAACCTGATGCTAATGTATTTTTTTTGGTCCTACACCAAGAAATCTCTAAGAAAGAAAAAAAAAAAGACAAACAGGAGGTCAAATCAAACAAAACCTCTCCTTTTGTCTCTCAGGTGAGACTTTTTAAAGAAGTTAAAACACAGAGCGACAACTTTGTGCTACTTACTTCACTGCTGGGCTTTTTCTCAGAGATGACCGAGTCCAAAGGCTCTCCTGTACTCGGGCCGGGTTCATCGGACACATTGGCATATGTGACCGTCTCTAGATCAGTAGACATCTTTACAATGCGTGCTCACTCCACAGAGAAGTGACAGCTAAAGTCAGGACACAAAGATGTATAGAGCAGCGACTGTACATCTGCAGTGTCAGAAGAAAAACATGTTGCTGTATTTATGGTGCTGGGCAGGGGAGGGTGCACGAAGGAGGGAGAGTTGTTCATTTTCAGCAGGAAGGAAATTAGGACACATCATGACTGACATGGCGTGCGCATCACAGCTGGGCACCACAATATTGACTATACAGTCGGTGCGTATGACGAGCATAAATGCATGCCAAGTAGTGAACCACTTTTCTGCCGGTTGTGCAGGAAAATGGTTCATTTCTCAAGGTTTTGTTGACATTCTGATCAAATTGTCTGAAGCAAGAAATGTTGCAACATAACAGTTATTGTGTGAATGATGGTTGCTATTTTTCAAAGCCGTATGGACAAGGCAGTCCATGAACTCAGCACTCGACATACACGCTGCATTTTGGCAGTTCAATTCGATTCATTTCAGTTAGATTCAATTGAGTTTATTTATATAGCACCAAGTCTCAACAGAAGTTGTCTCAGGGCACTGAATAGAAACATTCACATACATAAAAAGTCAATTAACGTTACTGAACTAAGAAAGACAGCAGATTGCACTAAATCTTAACTTCATCACAGTCTCCCATCCTGAGCAAGCACAATGGCAACAGTGGAAAGGAAAAACTCCTTTTTAACAAGAAGAAACCTCCAGCATGCTCAGGACAAGAGGCCATCTGCTTCGACTGGCTGGTTTTGAGAGGACAGGAAGGAGAAACAGATACAGAAAAACAGATCCAGAATGGAGACCAGCGAGTCTTAGGAGGAAAAAACCCATTAAAACAGAAATAATTAAAGAAGTTTGTCTAGTTTGAATTTCTTTTGAACAAGGCTGAACTGAGGAAAGTAAATTAAAGTTACAGGTCATTTATACTATACCTATGTTATTGTCTTCTTATACTATTTTTCTTTCCTTATTCACAAGGAAATTAAATAAATATTTCAAATTCAGGCATTCTGGGATGGAGCTCTGTGAAAACAGGTCATGAACTAAAACGTTTACTTTTTGTATCTCTCTATTTTAACAAACTCATTTTGTATAGATGTTCACACCAATCCAAGAACTGCTATAACCACATTGTTGTTGTTTTTAAGGGAGCTTCTGCAGTCCTAAAACAATTACTCTCTGAATTTTCAGAGCGTTTCATGCAAATGCTACTTTATAGACATTTTACACTTCTATCAATTTCCCTGTACCATGTTTATCTGTGCTATTCTGTAGTTATTTGTTCAAGGTTCCAGGTTTTTTATTGTCATTCACATCACATGTGGTACATGAGGTGGAAAAAAAACGTGTGTACCCAAGATTCCAGTTACACACACAAAAAAAGGGCAAAATCACATGTATAAAAAGAAACAGTATACAAGGGTCTAATATATATGATCAACACTAACAATGTAATAATATGGTGTATTAAACAGCAGCCTGAACATGAGTCTGTTGTGAGCAGATGGGTATGAATACAAGCTTAAAGGCAAGAAATCAGCAGCGTGGACGATCAGCAGCACAAATAAAGACATATCACCAATCAAAGCGGCGTCACAGTGATTTTCCTGGTTAGGGATTCATGAGCCCAACATCTTCAGGGTAGAAGTTCCTCAGTCTAGTGGTTTGGGGAGCAGGGCAAAAAGTGTGTGTGCTGGGGGAGTGGAGTCCTTCAAGATGCAGGTGGCTCTCTTCCTGCATCTGGAGATGTAGATGTCTGTGACGGTGAGGAGACTGACTCCAACAGACTTCTGTGCAGCCTTCACCCCTTCTCTCTCCAGCTGTGCAGCCCCCGTGCCACACGTTGATGCAAGTTGTATGTTCAAAGACATCTTGGACACCAGCAGCGAGCTGGAACACTTCCAGCAACAACGTCCTGCTTTTGCCAAAATGACTGCATAATGCAAAAAGGATGGCGGCATAAAAGTTTATACGCTTTGGCTCAAATCTCTAAATAAAATTGAAGGTTGGAGTCATTTTCAGATGGCAGCTGGCACTTTGATTCTTTAAGAAAATCCTCAGTGATTCTGTAAACTAAGGTGGAGCTGGCTGCTGTCCTCTGCAGGTATGATACTGCCTACTCATATGGAATTCAACCAATCAACCAACCAGTCAATCAATCAGTAAGGACAGTCCGGCCATACTAGAGGCCAAGCACATGAGTCACCCACATCTTCAGTTCCTCCACAACAAGTGATTGTATTTAGATTAGCACCAGACAGGAAGTCTCTATCTGGTTCTTTAATTTAGTAGAGAGAAGATTCTCTACAAGACCTGGCACATCTAAGCATGTTTACAACCGGATCTGACCCTCGCTAACCCTCTGAGATGAAAAGCACTGATGCAGGTCTGCTGGCTACTTAACAGCCAGGTTTTGTCAGTGAGGTGAATCTGACCTTAGTGCAGCGTCTTTAGGAGGCTTAATGAAAAGCAGGTGATCCATCTAGTCTCTCTTTATACAATTACAGAGCCTCTGTCTTTGTGCAACATTGCTGTGTTTGCCTGCATCATCGTAGTGCAGGGTCATTCTGCAACCACATGCTCATTTTTGTAGCTTTATTGTATTATTGTTTGACTTCTCTAGCTCACTGGATCCTTTAGAAATCATCCACATGGATAACAGAAGAGGCAGTAAATCACCTTTTTAAATCAGACCAAATGGGACTAAGCTTTTCACCTGACCAAGGACACAATTTAAAAATAGTTGTGTAGCATTTCCAAAGGGGAAAGAAGGGTGAAACTTTCTCCTCACTTTACTTCACTTAGTTACGTGTTATTTGTTAAAAGTGAGAGAACCAATAACGTGT
Organism: Simpsonichthys santanae; assembly: GCA_031762415.1. NCBI lineage: Eukaryota > Metazoa > Chordata > Actinopteri > Cyprinodontiformes > Rivulidae > Simpsonichthys > Simpsonichthys santanae. The sequence goes on along the minus strand of JARVLU010000599.1, from coordinate 28,625,743 downwards.
TAACACACTTTATGGATGTTCAACCACTAAATTCACCCAGACTGAACAGCTGAAGCTAAATTTGTAGTTACAGGGAATTCTTATTACAGTGTCACACAGAATGAGGAGGAAACTGAACTTGCCTTTTCTATTTTATTAAAAAAATAATTAACCAATATAAAAATAATCAACAACAACAAGCAACAAAACTGAACAACAGAGCTGCTAACTGATAATAAATTGGAGAATAACTTCTTAGAAAAAGTAGTAAATTAGTAACAATAATGAACAATCAGTCATTGATTAATTCTATTTTATCTAAGGCTAAATTAATTCTTTGATCAGGAATTATTTTGGTTTTTATACACGCAACAATGTAGATAAAGTTTAACCGTTTGATTAATAATTTACTTTAGAATATGGTTGAGAGAAGTTATTTAATGTGACCACATCAAGTCGTTTGTTTTCACTGCAAGTCATGAAATGATTCATCAAGTTGAATTAGCTAAAATGGCACAACCAGACCCAAAGTTGCATCATGTCAGCAGGTCTCTGCTCCTCGCAGGGTCAGTTTGAGTCTGGGTTCACTCGTCTTTCCAGGGTTTTGCTGGTGGATCAGACCAGGATAGACCACGAGGAGTGGACTAGCCAAGAACTGCCCATAGCTGAAAGTCACTGTGACAGCTTCAGAGGTCTGTGAGGACGACAGCTGATGAGAAGGTGTGTGGGCGATCAGCAACCTTCAGCTGGCTGACACCTTAAGCTGAACAAGTGACTCTCACAGTGAGAAAAACAACCTTTTATCTTCCATCCTTCCATCATCCAACCATCCAATATCTTTACCTGCTTCATTTTCAGGTCGCTGGCACCCATGTCCAGAGGGTGGGGGACACATCTCAAGTCCATCACAGGGACACATAGAGACAAACAAGACAAACAACCATTCACTCTCTCACTCACACCTATGGACAGTTTAGTTACCAATCAGCCTAACATGCATGTTTTTGGTCTGTGGGAGGAAACCCAAATACCTGGAGAAAATTCACACATGCACGGAGAGAACATGCAATCTCCACACAAAAAGGACCAGATTTGAAGCAGGGTGACCTGCTCACTGAGAGGCAGCAGCTCCATCAACTGTGTCACTGTGCTGCCCCCGTTTAATCTTCTATATCTAAAAAAAACTTAAGTCAGGTCCTCTGGATGGATTCTTCTAGTTGAAATGTTTCGTCTTTTATCCAAAAGACTTCTTCAGACTGAGGAGCTGCAACAAACTCAGTCTTATAAATAGCACCTTCTCATAGTGGATGGACCAGTTTGCTGCTGACAGCCATAACTAGCTGTTCACATGATTAAGGAGGACCATCAGCCTAATGACAGATCATAAATCCCCTGATGGCCACTTGCTATTCACAGAGGGCAGCACTGTAAGAGAATGACAGTTGAACACGGATGATGAACGGTTTCTTTTCACAAAGATGGACTCCTTTACTCCTCTCTCGAACCATCGTTCCTCTCCATCCAGGACGTGAACATCTTCATCCCTGTAAGAGTGACCACTGACCTGCAGATGAGTGTAGACTGCAGAGTCCTGGCCTGATGATGCTGCTCTTCTGTGCTGGACCATCCTTTTGGCCAGTGGCTGTTTAGTTTCTCTGATGTAAGACTGATCACAGCCCTCCTGTCCAGATGACCTGACTTACTTTTTTTTTTTTTCTACCAGGATTATTGAGCAAGCATCAGGATATTTATCTTCTTCACTTACTGGGACTCTGCTTCTAACAAAAACTGTTACTGAGCAAACTTGTTTCTTTGCTCAGGAATGAACGAGGTGGACATCAGACGAACACACCAGGATGAGAAAACAGACAAACTGAAAGTGTCACACAAAGAAACTTTGTGTGAACTCTCAGCTCTCAGAAGTGTTTTTGGCACACTCTGGAATATATGACTCCCCTCTGACGTAAACAGATTCCAGTTCAAAAACACACACAGGTGACTCTCAAGAAAAAGTTGTTTTCTGAAAAACAGAACTATGTTAAACATGGAAATATTTCACTTGATTTCATTGTGACTGAAAACAATCAACATTGTTCATGTTCACAACTGTCATAATCAAATTAAACAAACTTCATTAATGAAGTCAAGCATGTGCATCTTCATGCTACATATAGTCAAACTCTTCATATAAAGATCATTATAATTTTAGTGTTTTAACATGTTTTAATGTGTTTTAACATGTTTTAACATGTGATAACTGGTGATATTTGCTTAACTAAACCCCTCCAACAACCCACTGTGGAGAGGGGTGCTCTAGTGAGATAATTCACTTGTTTAAAACATGCCTTTTATCGAAAATAATTGTTATTTTGAGAAAAAAAATTCTTAGTTCACATCTTAGATCTTAGTAATGTTTTATTTTACATTTTATTGTTGGATGTAACTGGGACCCTGTGTACATAATTTCGTTTCATCACATGTACCACATGTGGTGCAAATGACAATAAAGATTCTCTGACTCTGACTCTGACTCTGAAAAATGAACCCACATAAACAAATGTTGCTTCTTAAACTGTTCTTAATTCAGCATGCAGTCTTTAAGAGCTTTGAAGTAGAGTAAAAAATAACTTCCATAAAATTTGGACTGCTCATTTCTTTGCAAGAGGGCCAACACAAACTCAGCAGGGCACCAAAAAGACAAAGTTTGCGTTAGCGTCCAATTCTGGCCTCTTGTGGTCAAAAGCGGAGCTGCATTTTATCTAAATGGAATGCAGCCCTGACACAGGGTCATAGTAGGGTGCAGCCAGGGTGTAAGACGCGGTAAACGGAATGCAGCCGCCCACTGCCTGGTTCTGGATCCGACACAAATCGGGGCTCCTTGAGTTCAGCGCCTGCTAGCTGTTTTAAAAAACAACTAAACTGGAACCAAAGTTAGTCATCTGAGTTATTTATATTACTCAAGAGAAACCATTGCGTCCGCAGGGGGTGAACAAAATGCCGGCAGTCTCTAAAGGGGATGGGATGCGTGGTCTGGCTGTGTTCATCTCCGATATCAGGAACTGTAAGTTTGTTTATCGCCTTCGCAAGCGAGCAGTTGTAAGCTAACAATAATAAAATAACTAGCTGTTGGTGGTTTGGTGCGTGCTGTGGAGTTCACGACTCTTCAGACCGACATTTATTTATTTATTTATAAAAGTGTGCTTGAACTGAGCAGCAGTCTACACCGACTGGCTAATAAATGTTAGCATGTTAGCCCCATGCTGCTAACCTTGTGTTAAGGGCGTGGACCGCGCCGCTCACTGGAGATAAACCCACTAAACTGATTAATTTAAGGAGATACAAAACGCCAGGGGGGTCAGATACACGTCTGTTTCTAGTAAATAGCTTTCAGACTCAAATACACTTGTGTTTTGTAAACTGTTACAACTCCAGACTCGTTAAAAAGTTGGATGTAAAAAGTCTTCATCAGCTGGGTGTTGCCGAGGTTTGTTGCTGACAGTTGGCTCAGAAACCTTCAGACACGCCCACCTGAAACTCACCTGTCCGAATGTCTCGTAATAAAACTGCTCTTAGGTTTGGTTTGAGTGATGCAACGTTTGGGCTGAGCTTTTTAACAAGTTTGTTTTAGTGCGTGAATAGACTTAATTATAACGAAACAATGAACTTAAAATAACATTGTCAAATGTGTCATTTATTGTGGAATTTGGAATTGTTTGCAAGAAAACGTGTCCATTCTTGTTGAATATAACACTTCAGGTGTGCAGCAGTTAGTCTAATTTCTTGTCTTCATCATGCTCCAAACATTTTCAATAGGAGACGGACTTATAAAAGATATAGTAATATCAGGCGTGAAGAGACAAATGAATGGACCCATGAAAGCCTGGGTACAAAATGACCAAAACTGTACAAGTTTTAAAAGCTTATCAAGCTTAAAAAGATTTGGTGGATACAGTAATCTCTTGATTATCATGAGGGTTATGTACCACACCACCATGATAAGTGAAAAATCGCAAAGTAGGAACGCTATATTTATTTTAGTATTTATACAGTACTGTATATATTTTAGGGCTTTATAAACCCTTCCCACACTCTTGCAATGTTCTAAACTCTTAAACCTACATCATTTTAACAACACATGTATATTTGCTGTACAGTACTGCAAAGTTTTACTCACCAGCTCTGCAGACCAGCAGCCTGGTTATTTGCAACTTTCCTGCCAGTTCTGTGAGTGTAATAGGTAGCTTAGATATACGTAGGCCTGTCACGATAAGTTTTGCTGGGCGATTAATTGTCTCAGAAATTGTCGCGATAAACTATAATATTGTTTGAAATTTAACTATACAGTAATCAGTTGTCAAATTTTAGAAGAAATGTTGATTTGTTTGGAGTGTAGTACCTTTTTTGATCATCTAATGGCAGTATAAGACTGTTTGAGCCAAAGGATGGATAGTCGAGCAGCGTGTCTCTTTAAGAAAAATGGGAGGGAGGACCCTTGACGTGACACGGGCTGACATGGCACACGCTCTGTGGTTTGAGCTATTTAGCATAGCAATTTTCACACAAAGCTTTTAATAAAAAATCAGTAAACAAGTTCTCATGCTTCTTTTTGCAAAGAAAAACAACTTTTTACACGAAGACACTGGTCTCAACTGTGAATTTTGGAGCTTCTACAAGACGGAGGTTTATTCCCGAGGTCAGCCTGTTAGCTTGGCTTGTAGTTTAGCGTTTCAGCTTAGCTGCTTTTAACAATCCAAAAAAACAATTTTGGACGGTTAAGACAGATTTTAAAGAGAAAGGGAGGGGTCAGTGAAGAACATCGGATGTGAGCCTTTTGTCATCCAGTGTCTTCAGAAAAAAGAGAGACACAAAGAAACGATAAAGCTGGTAAATGAAAATTAGGTCGATAATTTTCTTTCATCATGCGATTAATTGATTTATTGTTTTATCGTGACAGACCTAGATTTGCATTTCAAAACGTTCCCTCCATTTTGGCAGAAAGCAGTGGCTGGAAGCACTGTTGGCTTCTGGGTAGTGTAGTCCTTTTGACTGGTGATGCAGTGTAGGCTTATTAAACAAAAACTACAAGAAAGCAATGCTGGAAACACTGTTGACATCTGGGTAGTGTAGTTTTCTGCACTGGCCAAACAATGTAGGCTTATTAAAGAAAACTACAAAATGGTGTCGCCTGTCCAGAAGTTTTTTTTTTGTCAACTTTTTATCTCGTACCATCCCAATCACGTGAGTAATATTAAAGTTGGCAATTGTTGAAAAACTGCGAAAGAGCGAGTCCGCAAAAGTCAAACTGCGAAGTAGCAAGGGACTACTTTTGGGGTTTAAACTAAACCAGTATCCAGAACTAGTGATGCCAGTCCCCTCCTCGCTAATTAAAACATCTGGATTTGAACACGCCACAAAGAACCAAGGGGCAGCTCTGTTGGCAGTCTACACCTGTAGGAGCTTGAAGACAGTTTCTTTTGGCACATCTTGCGGGACTTGGTCCAAACTCATTGTGATGCTGTGTAAAGGAGGAAGCAGATTTTATTAACAGCTCAGCATAACGGGCACCGACACTTTGATTTATTTGCAGGTAAAAGCAAAGAGGCAGAAGTTAAGAGGATAAACAAAGAACTGGCCAATATCCGTTCCAAATTTAAAGGTAAGTGAACATTTCTGACGTTCTAAATCTCCACCACACCAAGCTGACAGGTGTCTGTTCCACTCAAAGTATGTTTTCTGAGTGAAAACTTACAAATGATGTCTGTAATCAGCTGTCTTCTACCTGCAGTGTTTGTCTGTTTAAAAATCCTTGCAATGTTTTCTTTTGTCTTTCATCTTGTTTCCCTGTTAAATGTAAAAGTCACATTGTCTGTAATTCTCTTTGGATTGTTGCTGAGGCTGATGTTATTCTGTGTACATGTTTTGACCAAAGCTTGCACCGTGTTGCTGTAAGTTGATGCAAGGACCCATTTGTTGTTTGAAACAGAAATAGTAATGCATCCTTCTGTTCCTCATAATTTTCTTTGCCTGATCTTCTTGCAGCTGCTTTCTCTCTTTTCAGTGTAATTATGGCTGAAGTCTGCTCGCTGTAAATCAGTTTTTCCTAATTCCCTGTCAATGCGGTTTCTCCCATCACGTTTTATACTCATTATAATTGGCATGATGCTGAATGAATCTGTCTTTTTGTTCAGCCATCATTGAAACCCTTACACCACCGTTTATTTTGCATCATATAGTTGTGTTGGTAGAAATATTATGTTTCTCCCTGAAGTGACCCCTGTATGCTCTGGAAGTGTTGCCTCCTCCCTGCTGATGCAAATTTTTTAAAATAGCGTTCACATGAAGCGCTTTGAAATTTGTGAGATGGGAGTTGTTCAAAGACGGCAGCAGTCCTCGTTCTTCTTGTTCTCAGTCAGACCAGTCAATAGCTGGTCAGTCCTGTCAGACTCATTCTATCTCTCTGGACAAATCACATCCTTCCCTGGTTCCTTTTACTGTTTTATAACAGAACAATGGACTGGGTCAGATCGTTGTAAATCATTTCATTAAATTTGTTGACTCTTTTCTTGTGTTTTTCTGTGGATAGGTGACAAAGCTTTGGATGGCTACAGTAAAAAGAAGTATGTTTGCAAGCTGCTCTTCATCTTTCTTCTGGGCCATGATATCGACTTTGGACACATGGAGGCTGTCAACCTCCTCAGCTCCAACAAGTACACTGAGAAACAAATTGTAAGTATGCTTCGGTCTCGTTTTGCGTCTTCACGTCACAGCTCGCTCTGATGATTTGTCAAAACTACTGGTTCACTCTAATGTGGTGTTTCCTGTGTCCTGCAGGGTTACCTGTTCATCTCTGTGCTGGTGAACTCCAACAGTGACTTGATCCGTCTGATCAACAACGCCATAAGGAATGACCTCGCCAGCCGCAATCCAACCTTCATGAACTTGGCTCTGCACTGCATCGCCAACGTGGGCAGCAGGGAGATGGCTGAGGCTTTTGTTTCAGAAATTCCCAGAATCCTGGTGGCAGGGTTGGTATTGTACCATTAACAGTAGACATTAAAATTTCCTCAAGCTGATGAGTATTTGAGCACATACTATTGAACTTTTCTTTATTTTTCAATTCATGCAAACCATGTTTTATTAAAGTATTAAACTGTAATGAAAATCAGCACCAAAAATGTTTATATAATCAGAATCGCTGATTGTGAATATCTCTTTATGCACATTTATAAACATTAACAGTATTCACACTTTAAACTGTTGAAAAATGTTCTTTAAATTTATATTCATACTAAAGCTCAGGGTTTTATATTATTTTCTCTGGATTTACTTAGACCATATAATATTGGCTGTTAGCATGACATTTACAATCTCACTTGGTTTGGTTGGTGTCCCTAAGAGGTTTGTCATTATGGACTGAATGAGAGTTGGTGCCACTCTAGCCCCAGTTTTCTTGGTGCTTTATTAAATAGGCTTTTGCTGAACCAACACTAAAACCAGTTTGGTAATTAAAGGGTTGACATATAGTTCTTAATACATTTATGGTTAAAAAAAGCTCAAGTTAACTTGTAAATAGTAGCATTGGTGCAGTTATAACAAACATTTAGACCAGATCAACAACTGCATGAGCACCCTTCAAATGAACTTAAACAACTTTTCTAATGTCTTAACTACTTTTGTGAAAAAATGAAATGTTTTTTAAGCTGTTTTTTTTAACAAAAGTTTAGTCTAGTAATTTTCAGGAGAAAAAAAACATGTTAAGTTAATGACACTTTGCTAAATAAATAAAAATACATGGACACCAATGTTTTAATAAGAGAATGTACTGAGTTTCATTATTTGCGTCCTCTGCAGACCAGTTCTTCATCTTCATTAAAATATTCTGCACTCTGATGAACTGTCCTTCAGTGTCTTTGACCTTAAATAGTTTAAATATCATGCTTTGGTCACAGTTTAGGATTGTATTTGGTTTAATACGTGGTCAAGTCATTAAACTAGTTCACACTTCAATATTAAATCACTGAGAGAAGTACATTAAATTATACCTACAGCACTGCATATTTCTTCACCTCTGAAAACAAGAACAATTAGAAAATGTGTTTTTAAATTGCCTTTGTGCGATTAGTTTAAAACTTAATGTAACTATGAATAAGTTGGTTTTGTTTTGAATCTAAAACGAGTTTTTATAGACTGCATGCACTTTTATAATACACGTCCACTTGAACCCATGTTCATAGGCTGAAGTTGTGTTTGCCTTCATCAGGGACACCGTGGACAGTGTGAAGCAGAGTGCAGCATTGTGTCTGTTACGACTCAACAGGACTTGTCCTGACTTGGTGCCAATGGGGGAATGGACTGCTCGAGTTGTCCATCTGCTGAATGACCAGCACCTGGTGAGACTTAATGTTTCCTGAGAACTTGAATGTCTGTATTGTGTAGTTGATCCTCAGCAGGTTTTGACTGTGTTGTGTGTTTATTTGAAAAAGTACTAAAGTGCAAAAATATTATACCATGACTCCTAATATAGTGCTTAAAAAAACACAGGTGTTTTCATTTCTTTATTTATACTGTTTTTAAAGAAGAGGACCTATTTCTTAAAGTAGCCTAATAATCTAATAGTTCTCTAGACTTTAGCTTCACTTTTTTTAATAACTATTCTTTTCATAGAAATTACGGTAAATTGGGTAAGGCTGAGCAATAAGGACTAAAAATAATACCTCAGTATTTTTAAGATAAATGGAGATATACGATGTATATCTTGATTTTTTTTCTTTCCATAAAGTAATAAAAAATATATATTTTTGAGTCAAAGCTTTGTCCCAGTTGTCACACAGACACATTTATTAACAAACAGCTGCAACTGTTTCACTTGTGAAAATAATAGTCTCATGGTTAATATACACATTTAGCTCTGAAATCCATCCATCCATCCATCCATCCATCCATCCATCCTCTTTACCTGCTTCTTCCTTTTTGGGTCATGGGGGTCACTGGTGCCCATATCCAGCCATCACTGTGCGAGAGGTGGGGGACACCCTGGACAGGTCTCTGTCTATCACAGGGATACGGAGACAAATGAGACAAACAATCATTCACTCTCTCACTCACACCTAGGGACAATTTAGAGTTACCAATCAGTCTAACATGCACGTTTTTGGTTTGAAATTTGTTAAAATTATTACTTAGCATTATGCCTGGCTTT
>JARVLU010000599.1:28565243-28575648 GCA_031762415.1 Simpsonichthys santanae | reverse complement strand
GGATAAAGCACAAAGACTTGTCACAGGTGGAGCACCTGACAGGTGTCTGTAATGTCTCTCCAAGGCCTTGATGGTGTTGAGCACATTGCTTGGCCATATTCATTGTTGTTAGCCAACAGTCTCTGAATTATGTCTGCAGTGAAGAATAGTTGAAAAAGCTCAAGAGCACTGTATGTACCAGTAATAATAAGCTGAGCTCTGGGGGTTCTCGATGGGTGGAAAGTGGGCTGGGGTGGCATTAAATCCGTCTCCTCAATACCACGCCATCTGTCTGCAGCTGGAGTTGAAGTGTCCCCAGCTCTTGTGCTACTTCTGCTCCTGCCTTGGCCTCTGGCTCTGCTTCTGCTCCTGAAGCTCCTCCTGGCCCGTGCACTCTCAGGTGTGAGATCTTCTTCTTTTGACGATGACGAAGAAGCCTCTTCCACCCTCTGTTTGGCTGGCTCCCACTCATGATCAGAGGTTGCAAGAAGGAAAATGTTAGACCTTCATTCACAACAAACCCAGTCTATTTTCAGTGATTTCCCCACACACCCAAAATAAATATTGATATCTAAAATAAAATTTCAGCAAATATAAACGTTGTATCCAACAACCTAAAACCAATTTTTTTGTTTGCTCAACATTACAGCAAAGGTGTGTCTCAGTTGAACTTTAACTTAATAAATGCACTTCAATGGTCAAATGAGCTGCATTTCACCAGGGTGGCGCAGCGAAATGAAGCTGATTTGATGGTTGCACCAGGCAGATGAAGCTGTGCAAGCCAATTGTGTCATTAATAGCCATTTTTTACATGATACAATGGCATGCCATACAACTCGAGTACCGTACTGTTTAGTGGCTCAAAATGATCCTATTCAATGTTTTCAGTAAGAATGAATGAAAATGGTCATATCTCAGCCATCGCTTTGGCATATAAGTCACAGGACATGCAAATTATGCAACAAAAAACCTGCAACTTATAGGGTGAGAATATAGCCACCTGCCAAAAAGCTACTGTCAGTAGAGGAGAAAAAAAAATCTAAATCTAGTTGTTTCCTACTCTAATACTCATCAATACAATAATGCTTTACCTAAGGCCATTTAACCACAGTTAGATATCCAAAGTCAGAGGGAGCTGCTTGTAAACTCTGAAGCCCTTTGTCCTGATGCATGCTCAATAATCCAGGTAGAAAAACACAATGCTGAGAAAAGTGGACAAGCAAGTCATATTCACCAATAATTAAATCTGTTAAATAAAAACTTTAGTGTATGTTCTGTCAGCAGTCACAAAAAAGCACAGATTTATCAACAGAGGTGATAAACTGAATACAGTAATTATAAAAGTACAGTAATAACTTTTCACACAGATGTGTTCTGGAACATTATTATTATTATTATTATTATTATTTTTGGCAATTTGGAAAAAAAAAAAACTTTTGTGTGGAAACAGAAAAATCAGAAGATGATAAGCACTGCTTGCTCACTCAGCTTAACTGTGCTTGTGCACATTCAGATCACACAATTTAGGCTCTGTTTACATCTCAGGACAAACTGGTCCAGATGACATGATTAACCTTTTGTTGTTGTTGGATGATTAAGTTTACAATCCATTTTTTAAACACGAGAACTTTTTTTTGGAAATGTTAGTGTTTTTTCAATGTTTATTAGGGGGTAATAAACAACAGTTTGCTGTTTACAGCCAGAACTAGCTACAAGTATTTACATGTAAAAAGAGGACCATCAGCCTAACAATTAGTTGTTGGAGCCCTGATGGCCATTCACTGAGGGCTGAGTGATGCAATAACAACATGGTTAGGGCTTTAACAATCAATTATGTTGATTGTCCTCCTTTTATATGTGAATAGCTAGTTCTGGCTGTCAACAGCAAACTAACTGGTCGATTCACTAAAAAGAGAAGGTGATATTTAAGACTGAGTTTGTTGCAGCTCTTCAGACTGAAGAAGTCTTTTGGATAAAAGCTGAAACAGTTCAACAAAGAAGAATCCATCCAGAGGACCTGACCTTGTTAGATCTGAAGCCCTTTGTCCATAATAATTATTTAAACTCACAGAACATGGGAGAGCTTTGGTACTTTGATCTAGCCATTGTTCTGAACGAGAACCAATGTGCTTAAAGTGCCAAAGTCACATTTGGTCACTCATAAACTAACCAGTGTGGACTGCCATAACCTACTGAAACCACCATTCTTTTGAAGGGTGCATAAGCTTTGAAGCTCCATTTATAACATGACTTCCAATTCACATTTCCTCCAGTTGTTGTTTTGGCTGCTCCCTTATGCAGGGTTTGTCACAGCGAGCAAACTCGCATGTAAAGATTTGGTAATTATTTTATGCTGAATGCCTGTCCTGACACCGTCTGGGCTCCTTCAAGATTACAAGGCTGATTACAATTAGAGGAAACAGGGCATTCACTCAGAACTGGTGCTATTAACTGAATCCACCAACTTCATTAGCTCACATTGTAATGTTTTTGTTTCTGTGCAGGCCAGTGGCCGTGAGGCGGCACGTTTCCTGGCACCTTGCAGCCTGGGGGATCCCTCTGTCATGTAACGTCCACCTGCTGTCTGCTCAGAGGGCCAGGAGCCAGGCAGAGAGGAAGAAGCTGGGCCGCAGCGTTCTCCACAGGCAGAACCTGGTCAAGACACGGTTCTCCTCGGGAGACAAACGCTACGGTCACCTGAAGCGCCCTTGCCAGCACATGTACAACTACTGAAACAAGCAAGAGGTCAGCACAGTCAGTCTTTGGCACAGACTTACTCAGGTTTTCTGTCATTATGCCACCGTGCTTTAATAACTGTGCCTGAAACGAAACAAGACGTGAGGTTCACCTTGTGCAATGATGAAACTGCCAAGGTTTGCACTGCAGCTATCTGAAACCACTGAAAACAAATAAACCTCAGTCCTGCAACCACAAAACAACACATAAATAAATCAAGTTATGCATCTTAAGATGAAATACATTTGTGAGAAACGGTCATTTTTCTAAAAATCGTTAATATTGTAAACTATCAAATATGAACAGCAGAGTTGTGTGTCTTGTGTGATTCTGAACAAAAGTGCGTTTTATTGTGTATATTGTGTGTTTTAAAACGTTTGAGGTGTTCAGCAAGTTATTTTCAAATTTCCTTTACTGATGCGTTTTATGACAATGTTCAAAATATGAAAGGCTGAATCCTGCAGAGTATTTTGTTTTCGTACATGATGATTATTAACTGCAGAGGGTTATTTGTGTTTACCTGCCGTGTGTGTTATTGACATGTACATTATTCATGCCACGAAAAGATGTGCATTGAATTTCTTCAGCAATGAAATAAAATGTTTGCTTTTCAGGTAATTTTTTTTTTTTTTTTTTTTTTCTTGTGACAATTATCATTGACGTACAAAAATGATTTTCTATGCATATAAAAAGCACAAAAAACATGAATAAAACTTGTTTTTGTAACTTGTTGGCTGTAGATGTTTATTATGGTTTCAAACACGATGACGACATGGTGACGATCACAGAAAAACATCTCTTTCACTGTCGAAGGTCTCGCATCTTTGCCATGAACCTCTTCACTCTGTCTGGGTCGACTGCATTGGCCCAGTGACCCCCAAGTTTAAAGTGAGAACCAATAATCACTGCATTGGCATCGAGGTAGCTTTCAATGTTGTCGTACGTCACTCCAGACCCAATTAGCACTGGGATTCTCACAGACTGGGAGACCTCTGCAAAAACACAGAGACAACAGAAGCAACCATAAGCCTACAGACGTTTACAGCTTCTAATTTATAAAAGATTTTAGCTATCTCAAAACGTCTGGCACAGAAAAAAAGTTATTTAATTGTTTAAAAGTAAATCTTTAATGGTTCACGTTTTGGTCCATCATGAATGCCATTGTATTTAATAGTATTTGTACATGGATGTAAAACACTCTAAAAATGCTGAAATTAGAGCAAAGTATGGGCAAGTGAGTTTTGAAAGCAACACTAACAGATGATTGTGTTCATAATTAGTACTGTCAAAAAAAAACAAAAAACATTTAAGCAAAATGTTTCCAGTTTGTTTAAAAATGTGAGAAAATACAAACAGTTTTAAGAAAAAAATTCAAGGTTCAAGTTTTTTTTTTGTCATTCGCATCACATGTGCTACATGAGGTGGAATGAAATTGTGTACTCAAGGTCCCAGTTACACCCCAAAATAGCAAAAAATATAAAGTATATTGTAAAAAGAAACAGCATATCTAGGAAATACACTAAACACTAATAATGTAAAATAATACATCAGTTTAGAGGCAAGAGATCAGCAGCATGGATAATCAGCAGCACAGGTAAGTCACATATCACCAGCTAAAATTGCAGTGATTTTCCTGGTTAGAGATTTATGAGTCTAAGCGCTTCAGGGAAGAAGATGTTCCTCAGTCTAGTGGTTCTACACAATGCTCCTCAACCTCTTGCCTGAGGGGAGTGGGGCAAAAAGTTTGTGTGCTGGGTGAGTGGGGTCCTTCATGATGCAGGTGGTCTGCATGTGAAAATGTGAAAAACGTTGAAGGGTTTGCATGTTTTTCACGAACTGTTCAGAAAACTGTTAAATGGTAAGAAAGTAGAAGATCCAAGAATCTGAGAATGCATTAGGCTCAGGTGTTTTGGGTGTTCAGATCATTTTCCCCACTCTGGGCCTTTGAGCAAGGCCCTTAACTCCCATCATCTGCTCCCACGGGTGCCCTAGCAGCTCTCTGCTCCACAGCCAAAAGAAGAAGAATGAAGAAAAAAAAAAAATCTCAGGTTTTGGCTGGACAGGAGTGATCTTTGATCTCTCCAATGACTGAACCATCAGAACCAATCATTATGAAGTGAATCACTTCACTGGCTTTATGGTGGTTCAGATTTGTCAGCTCTGTTTCATAGACACCAAAGTTCATGCTCAGTAATCCAGGTAAAAAAAATACAACAATGTTCAGTCATCTGGACAGTTTCTTTTTTGCTGAGACGTTTCACCCTTCATCCAAAGGACTTCTTCAATCTGAGGAGCCACCAAACAAACCGAGTCCCACCAACAGCACACTCCATAGTGAAAAAAAAACAGTTTGCTGGTGATAAGATGGCCTCCGGGGCCCGCCATCTCCCCCACCAGCTCCTCTGAGAAAGTCATGCCAAAGTGGTTCAAAACACCAAAGTTCATGCGCAACAATCCAGGTACAAAATCGAATAATGTTCAGTCAGGTCTATATGGTCAGCTCAGATCTATTTCATAAATCTTTTGAAACGTTGTCCACTTTGTAAGACACAGTTATTTAAATGGAATTATAAAATGTTGACCAAGAAAATGTGAAGTTAAAGGAAACATCCTTTGTCCCAAAGCCAGTTGAAGTATTATTATTTTATTTTTCTTTCTTTATGAATCGATATTTTCACATTATTCAACAACCAAAACATATTTTGTTTTTTAATGTAATGGCTAGGTATTAAAAACAAACATTTAACCCTCCACACTACCCATTTATGTTGCTCTTATTTTGAAATGTAACCAGAAGTTCAGTATTAAGAGGCGGAAAGAGAAGTTAAGGAGACGCCGCTAATGTTGAACCGGCTAACACAATCTGCCTGCCGTTATACTCAGGTTATACTTGTTTAATAAGACTTCTGATACCTTTGTCCAATCAGGTGTAGTCCTTCAGATACACCTTCCTTTGGGAATGCCCATTTGTCTGCAGACATACCTACTTGTTCTGAGTTGCAATGTTAATCAAAGGTTCTTAAAAACCACAACAACAGGGAGTGCTGGCCCTGCAGCCCACACATCAGACCGGCCCACCTCAAAATCTCTAGATCTTCCCGATAACTTGACGGTCAAGTACGCAAAGGCGTGTGGTAACACAGGTGATGCTACACATTCCTGATTTTTGTTGCGCATGCGTAACAAGCTATGTGCACCCCTGCAAATGTGTGTTTGCGTGTCCTTTTCTGCGTTTCAGCACACACGAAACCTCGAGTGTGTCCTGCCAGCTGGATGTTTTCATCCTGGACGTCAAGCTGGAGACTTTGCTAAAAATAGGAGCCCTGGTTTGTCTGGTGGGTTCACTTTTCAGACATGGTGACCCCCAGGTGATCTGTACAAACCTGTCTTCATGCAAAACACTGGGACAAAGTCCGAGTATTGATATTTGATTGGTGACACCGTTTCATCACTGGTGGTGCAAAGACGTGGACACAAAGGCAGAAAAATGTTGTAAGTACAGTGACCGTACCCAGCTAAAGCAGCTGGACCTTTGTGTGCAATGTCTATAATGTGATTTCTTAATGTGAAGGTTCAAATCCAAGTTACAGGAAAGAAAAGAGGCAGTGGGAAACCAAAGATGGAAGTTCTTGACATCAGGGAAAAAAGTACGTGTGCTGAGAAAAGCTTATCTTCTCAGTGGAATAAACCCAAAGCACATAAAGATCAAATGGAATAAAACTGATGACTTAGACCAGAGTATGTAAAGTGAACACAGCTGTAGGAGTAAGAGCATTTTTCAAACTTAGTTTCCAAACATTATAAAACATTTTAACCTGAACGACTTTCACAGCTCAGGTAACTGCATGCACGCTAACACTTGTGCCACGTGTGTGAGTTATTCTAAAAAGATTAATATGCACTTTCATTAATTCTATTTTCAAACTCTATTTTCCCAGACATGACCACAAGTGTCAACGCTTTAATGTAAGGGCGCCCTCTCCTGGTCACAGGGGGAGTAACATCTGAAACCATCTGCTACATGAAGAGTAAAAGGACCTGTGTTAAATCACAGAAACGTTCATAAACGTGCTGAGGGTTACAGCTCTGCACTACTATTAAAGATGATGACAAAGCACAGAGCAGTGTGAGTCACAGATAGCTGGCACTAACACACTCTACACCTACAGCTGGAAGAACGGCAGCTGTACCTCGGAGTTCTCCAGGGTCGGCCTGCTCTCCAGTCGCTGCCCCAGTGAGGATGAGTCCATCTGAGAGGAAGAACTCTGCAGCTCGAGCTGTCTCTTTGATGGTCACGTCTGACGTCAGGGCATGAGAGCTGTGTGAACACACACACACACACACACACACATACACGAGTGCAGCTAAAACATCAAGAGCTCCAAGTAACTTTCATATAAAATGTTCACGGTGTTGAATCTTCTTAGATCTCTAATCCAGCAGACGTTTCCCCACATTTCTTTAAGACATCTTGTGTGAACACGTGTGACACATCGAACATGTTCCACTGCAGTTTGCAGACAGTCCCCTCCCTACGCTTTTACATTTCTACAGTAAGAACCAAGAAGTGTTTGTCCACCTGAGTCATCAAGGTCAGGTGAGGCTGCTGAAGCAGCTGGGGAGGCTTCGCTCACTCGAGGTCTCAACAGGGGCACAAGCTGCTCATCAGTAACTCAGGGCTTTAATTATTAAACCTAGGGTGCCCAAATCTCTAAAAATATATACAGTATTGCTTTGCTTTCTAGACAAAAACATATGAAACTAGATGTAAGGGCGTGTCTCAGAATCTATTCATCCATTCATCCATTATGTTTACCCTCTTCTTCCTTTCTGGGTCACGGGGGTCACTAGTGTCCATATCCAGCCGTCACTGTGCGAGAGGCGGGGACACCCTGGACATGTCTTCAGTCCATCACATGGACACATAGAAACAAACGAGGCAAACAACCATTCACTCTCACTCACACCTAGAGACAATTTAGTCACCAATCAGACTAACATGCATGTTTTTGATCTGTGGGAGGAAACTGGAGTACCTGGAGAAAACCCACGCATGCACGGAGAGAACATGCAAACTCCACCCAGGAAGACCCCCGAACCAGGATTTGAACTGGCAACCTTGTCACTGAGAGGCAGCAGCTCTACAAGTTGCACCACCATGCTGCCTGAAATAAATCCTGGGAACATAAATACTTAGTATTATAGAGAACAACAACAAAAAGTGTTGACAAAGCAATACTTCATGGTGTACAGTGGAACTTAAAATATAATCTCTGAGATTACAATATACATTTATCAAACAGCGCGTTCTTTGTTGGTATACCGTCAAGCATGACTTCACAGAAAACAGTCTATCCATGTCAAATGTAAGAATGCTGGTTCCCTGAGGTACATTTTCTGCTGGAGATACCTAGCAAAGGGATTTTACAGCCTAGGCAAAAAAATAAATAAATAAATAAATAAAAAATGAATGTAGTTTGCTGAGCTTATAAATTTTTGCCACACACATTATCATCATCAATGTAAGTAATTGTGTAAACGTTGAAATGCATGAACTATTAAGTACTTATGGCGTACAGTATTGACACCATGGAACAAAAACAGATTAGCCGTAGCCTACTGGTAATGTATGCTTCCACAGAAACCAACATTTGTGCAAAGAACAAATTATAAACAGACTGCTGGAGTGTGCAGGATATCAAAGATTGTGGGCACGTAGTCGGGGTCATTAGGATCATCGGATTTTGAACCTGTAAGAGGAATAAAAGCTCATTATATCATATATAATGCTGGTAAAAGGCTTATTCTAAACTGGGGTAAAACAAATGCTCCTGCCTTGACTAAGTTTTTGTTGAAGGCAGCTGAGTTCTAAAGATAACAGGGCAAATGTGTATAATAGATATGCATCAAGTTGGCGGCAAATAATAGCAACACAGCACATTTAGTAATTTCAATCATCAAAATACAAGTTACGTTTTTAAGATAGTGACGTCAAAATTGGCCATGGCCAATAATATTTTGTAAATGATGTTTTATCACAGATTTAGAGAAACCATCATAAAACAAGGTCTACAATATTTTTTTTTAAATCCACTTGTCAAAGATCACAGTCTTTTTGTTTTTTCCCTTCTTCTTTCGGCTGCTCCCTTTTTCAGGGGTCGGCACAACGAACTAAGTCACATAAAGACATGGCAATTATTTTTACGCCGGATGTTCTTCCTGACACAACCACAGACCACCGAGCTACCACAGCCCTCTGTGTGGAGCAGAGGGCTGCTGTCTAGGGTATCCGGGGCGCAGATGGGGGGGTTAAGGGCCTTGCTCAAGGCCCCAGAGTGGGGCAAATGAGGGTGGAGGCAGGTGTGGGTGCCACATTTTGATGTTGTCGGTACCGGGAGTTGAACCAACGATCTTCCGATTACAAATCCACCTTCTCTAGCCTCTGCACCACCATTCATTCAACCTTTATTTAGGCAGGTTAATCTCATTGAGCCTCAAGGACTCATTTACAAGAGAGACCTGGATATACCCCCCATCATAAATTTAATTTATAATTAATTATTTGTACCTGAGATAAAGTGTGCACTATAAATCCATGCACACTCTTTCTGTTTCCATGGCCTTGGTGGATCATCAGGAGAAACTCTCCGGATACATTTCTTATCCAAGCATCACTTGAGTTCTTGTCATGTGTTTCAATCCTGAAGGATTTCAATTCATTTCAAAGGCTTTTTGCTCTTCTATAAGTTTAATATTACTACATTGCACAGTCACGTGCAAGTTGTTTTGCTGCACACACACACACACACACAAAAAGAGAGCTTAGAAACGTGTTAACACGCTAACATGCATGCTCGCTAACCGGAAGTATCTCATCGCAATTTCACGTAATGAATGGAATTAGTTTTCAGGGTTCAAAAGGATAGATGGATTTTATTCAGTCATTGTTTTTTAATTGAACCGTCTGTTTTTTGTCACATATTTCTTTTGGCATAAGTGAATCCATGGACAAAAACATCAAGATGGATGGATGGATGGATATTGCCTTTTTGCTGCTGTATTCATACCCATCTGCTCACTACAGACTCAGGTTCAGGCTGCTGTTTAATCGTATTATTTTACATTACTATGGGATTTTAATTTAATTCTTCATGTACATTTTCATGGCTTTGGACAAACGTTATTTAGTGGGAGAAGGAACAGAAACTTTTTTTTTCTTCAACAAAGAAGACAACCATAAAGAATACGTCCAGAGGACCTGACTCAACCTTGTTAGACTCACATGGGTCATTGTGAACGTCATCACATGAACTATTAAACTGTTCAGTGGTTCTGTTCTAGATGTGGATGCACAAAGTATAAAAATGCAAGAGAAAAATATTTCCTGAATATTGACAACTGCTAAAACTGTGTCTCTTTTAAAACTATGTGATTCATAAGTCATAGTTAGGTTACGTAAGTATAAATAAAAATCTATAAAAATAACAAAATACAGAAATATACCTGAAAATGAGAGTACTGGTATATAAAAAAAGATGTACAAACATTTTAAACAAACCCTTTAGCTTTTGAAACAAACAACGATTAAACAAACTGTTTAGAAAGCTTGAGGAACTTTTGCTAAAACTTTTTTTTTTTAATGATAAGAAAAGCTGAATCTTTTAGTAGCAAAATACTTCAAATATAACTG
>JARVLU010000599.1:28528281-28539419 GCA_031762415.1 Simpsonichthys santanae | reverse complement strand
TGACAAATGCATGAGAAACCAATTTTACTGATTTTTTTTTAATTTATTTAATTATTTGTGTTTGTTTTGTAGTTTTAACAATTGTCTAAACTTCATTTATATTTCAGAGCACTACCTCATGGCCAGTCAAAACACGTTTGTATTTATTCTTGGATATTGTTCAAGGGTATGTTTTTCAATAAAATGATATTGGAAAATTGAAGGTGCGTTGTGACCTTATAAACCTGACAGTGTCACTTTTAAAACTAAATTTGTATCAGCCAAAATCAAAATTAGCAGGTCAGACTTTTTAGAAATCGGTGATTGGCCAGAAAACTGCAATCGGTGCACCCCTACTCAAGAGTGTGTCAAGCAAGAGTCAGTTGTTTTGGTGCTGTTTAGCTCATTGTTTGCATTTAAAAACATTTTAAATGGCCTTTTTTAATGCATAGATTTAAATACTTTTGTTTGAAAAAAAAAAAAAAAAAAAAAAAAGAGTCAACAGAAGGTTTAATGGGGAAACAAACGTCACATTTAATGATCAAGTTCATGTCAGACATTTAAATGATTTGCTGCAAGCATTATTCTGACTTCATTAATGTCTGCAACAGGTTGTTTTTAGGTCTTGCTGTATTCAGACTTATGAGCCTGCAGGAAAAAATATTTTTCTTCAACAAAACCTGTTCATTTTTTTTAAGTTTTCTGGGGTAATTGCATGCCATGAATAGTGGGGGCAAAAAAAGTATAAGTCGCTTCAGACTATAAGTCTCAGGACTGGACAAACTGTGGAAAAAAAATTCACTTATAGTCTGGAAAAAACAGTAATTACATCAGACACAAACCTTTTCTTTTATGATAAAAATTTGTTCCACACCAGATCTAGCATATAACAGCCCTGATAACACAATTCTTCTCTTTGTTTGGTGCAGATTACAAAATTGATGCTAAATCTAATTAAACTTTTTCCAACTATTAATTTTCACCAGATTAGATCCAAATTCTTAGATAGAAAAGTTTGACACTAGTTAAACATCAATAGGCTTTGTGTAAAACTAAGTGGAGGAGTTGAAATGTTAGAAAGCATAGAGACAATACTGTACAGTCAATTTTGAGATATGAAATTTTAACTATTTGGACCAGAACCAAGCTGTGCAGCTGAGAGTATGAAATGATACCACTCTGTCCTGTTAAAAGTATTTTTCCTGCATCCAGCTATATTTCTACAGCTCCAAGCTGACAACGTTTAAACATTAAACATAAAAATCTTTTTATTACCACAAGCAAATGTCTGAGAAAGAATTCTTCTAGATTATTGCGAATTAGATGGAAATTAAGGCAGTTTTTCATGGGGCTTTGCAAGCACTTTTACAAATATCTTAAAATCCCTTATTTAGCAGAAGAAGAGTATGGAAACTATTTATTGTATGAGGTCTTTGCTGGTCTTAGTAATACAGAAATCACTGCCGAGTCCCTTGCTGCCATTCATTGATTGATTAGTAATAATATCATTAGGGAACAAATTTAGAAACAGGGACAGCATGTCCTGGAAACAGTTCTAATTTTCATCCTCCAGCTCTCCAACAGCAGAAGAGCAATTTAATTTCAGACCTAATCTTCGTCTCAGATGCTGGCCTTTTCCAAATATTCCTTATCAGTTTTTTTTTCTCACTCAGGCAAAAATGAGAATATTGGGGGGGAAACAATCATTGTTTTCCCCCGCAATAAATTAAACTTGCCCTCTAACTCGTACGATTTTGAAACGAAATCTCAAACAACCAAGTGTTCTTCTTTTAGATCACATATTAAAAATCTTTGTATTTGTAAATGACATGGAATAGAAAATTAGCTGCTCGTTTGTTTCCACCAGAAAGCTAATATTTTGCCAGTCTTATCATTCTAAAAATATCCCCACTTTAATCTATACAAAGCAATTTTTTTGTGTGCAAATATTTCTAACAGCCTGGCCTAATGAGTAATATTGACTTTTTAAAATACAGATTATCAGAATCCTCCATGTGCCGAGTTCCTTCATTACACCTTTGTCACTGTTTTGCAGAGGATTAATTAATAATTCATCCTCCACACTTCCAAAGCCTTCAGTTCCTTTTGTACTGAATAGAAACAATATTTTGCTTTACAAATTAAACAAGCTTCTCGATGCTTAACAAGAGCATTATTGCACTTATGTTGCCTGCCTTTAAGTTTATTGAGAAGGCAATACTACAATGATAAAAGCTTGATCTAATTGGCTACATTCTTGTTTAAAACATCTGTTGATTGCACCAATTTGTACTGTAGAAAGTGTTTAAACCTCAGAATAGAGAAACTGTTTGCAGCAGTGTAGACTATAAAACATCAAGGACCTGTCACACATAATGGGAACTCATACTTTCTTGGTGAAAACCTAAAGATTTCTGATTTTTGTCAAAAAACTGAAAGAAACCCAGACATCTGACTCACTAGTGACACTTTCCAGCTCGTTCTGAGGACCCCGAATCGTTCCCAGGCCAGAGAAGATACACTATCCCTGGACCTGCCATTGTGTGTCCGTTTTCTCCTTCCTCTCAAATCCAGCCGGTCAAAGCAGACGACCACTTGTCCAGAGCCTGGTTTTGCTGGAGGTTTCTGAGGGAGTTTTTCCTTTCCACTGTTGCCTCTGTGCTTGCTTAGAATGGAGGACTGTGATGAAGTGAAGACTGAATGCAATCTGCTGGCTCCTTAGATAAATAACCTTATTTTTATTTTATTTTTACTTTTATGTATGTGAATGTTTCTGTTCAGTGTCCTGAGATGACTTCTGTTGTGACTTGCACTACATAAATAAACTGAATTTAATTTAATTGAATCCATCCAGCGACTTCTGGGTTTTCCCAGGAACCTTCCCCAGGAACCTGCCACCAGTGGGACATGCCTGGAAAACCACTAAAGGGAGGCATCCTTGCCTGAACCATCTCAACCGACTTCTTTTGATGTGGAGGATGCAGGTCCAACTCACCACCAGGTGGTGATCAATTGACCGCTCTGACCCTTTCTTCACCTTAGTGTCCATGAGGGCCACAGGTCTGACGACACATTAACAAAATCAATCATCGATCTTTGGCCTAAAGTAGCCACATACCAAGTAATCTTAGGTCATTTTCACACCTGATAGTCCAGTAGACTCGTTTCAATTGGGGACCAAAATTTGGAACATTTGTTAACATTTTCAGATAGTGTGGTTCACATTCACACTGCACTGAGTCAGTCAAGCCAACCTGATTGAATGTGCATTCACACCTCCCCAAAAGAACCGGACTTTCTAGGCAAATGGACTAGAGCTTGATTAAAGTGGACTAAACGGGGTTGGTGTGAATGCACCCTTGTGATCCCTATGCTCAAACATAGTGTTTGTTATGGACAACGTATGCCTGGCACAGAAGTTCATTAAGCAAACACCATTTGGGTTCAGATCAGGAAGGCCATTCTTTCCAATCACCCCCTTATAGATGACTGTCATTGCACATGGGCGTTGAAGTCACCCAGTAGAACAAGGGAATCCCCAGATGGCACTCCTTTCAAGACACCATCCAGAGAGTTCAGAAAGGCAGGGTAATCTGAACTGATGTTTGGTGCACAAGCACAAACAACAGTCAGAACCTTCCCTTCAGCAGCATGAGGCCACACAGAGACAACCCTCCCGTTTATCCGGGGATACTACAACATCAAGACATTCAGCCAGGAGCTTGTGAGTATCCCTACACCTGCCCGACGCCTCTCCATGGGAGAATCCATCTTCTCCCTAGGAGTTGGGTTCCAGAGGCCAAACTGGGTAGAGGTGAGCTCAACTACAGCATATCTTAACCTCTCACGCAAGTTCTGGCTCCTTACCTACCAGTGAGGTGACGTTCCACTTCCCTATCCACCAGGAATCGACACAGCCAGGGACCCTCCCTTGTCTGTCGCCTGACACACAGCACCTGACCTTGACAGATCTGTGAAGGTAGCTTCCTGTGTCTTTTTTCTGGGCTTGGCCCGATAGAGCCACAGGAGCCAAGGTGCCCCAGTTTGCCTTTTTGAGGTTTCCTGATACACCTGTTGTCTTTTCATCCGTGTTTTGAAATGCTCGTTGTCCGACCCCTCACCTTAGCCATGGTAGACCCCACCAGGGTCTGATGCTCCTGACATCATAGCCCCCAGGATCACAGGGGTACTCAAAACCCACCACCATATTAAGGTGGCAGTTCTGCAGAGGGCAACATTGATTTCATTTGATACTTTTCACATTGTGTTTATTAATTCCAACATTATGCTTGATAAAATATAAAATCATTTTAATGGAGACTGTTTTGATCAACTAAACTGATTACATCATGCACCTGTTATTAACTTTAGGGTCCTTGCTAAATAAGAAAAAACTACAACGTTTGTAGTATTTTTCATACTTATAGTTGTTTAGTGAAGTAGAGGATGTGTGGACTAAACCAGATTAGTAACAGAAGCACAAGTTTGTTGTATTTTTAAAGTCTTTTTAGGATTTTTACGACATCTGTTTGTGTGTCAGACACCATTTCCTGTCCATACCACACACACATACACAGACACACACATCCCTAGATCCCCTTTCCATTGTAATTCTTTTAATTAAAGCGATTTTATTCACAGGCACACAGCTGGCAACGGCGACTTTCTATTAGCCATCTGAGTGGACGCTTGGTTCGGTGGGAGGACGCGCTCTGGGGCTGCTTCCTATGGAGCACACAATGCTATTTTCATCTCCCAGCTGAGTTTGTTGTGTGTTTTGAATTTATTAATCATTGATTTTAATGTGCCGCCTCTTGACAGTGGCAGCTACCCACGCATTAATTAATTCTCGCTTCCCAGCCTTACAAAATGGCATTTAAGAAACAATGAGAGGTCGGCTGGTGTTTCCTCTGACCTATAAATGGAAGGCGTCAAAAAGCAAAATGTCAAAATTTGCTTTTATTTGTTCTTCTCTTGGCAGATTTTATTGCCTCTCTTTATTTGATGGAGCAAGATAGAAATGAGGTTATTTTAGGTCTGTTGAAATGATGTGTAAATACAGTTGTGTCACCTTTAATATTCTGCTCGTCTTTTTGGGAGGTTGCGAAATGCAATAATGTCTCTTTTGTTAGGCGTGTTTTCCTCGGTGCACCTGCTTTGCATGCAGCATCTACCAGGAGCGCTCTCAAATGAACGGTGGGTCTTAAGTTGAGGATAAAGGTGCATTGCCATCAACAATAGGTAGTCTGTGTTTATCCTTTGAGGTCTTAAACAACTATGTGTACAAAGATTTTCCTTCTGCGAATTGGTGGAAATAGAAAAAGGGGAGATTAGATCTTAAATTAAGCATATGGTATGAGAATTTGAATAGAGTTGGGATTTGAATGCATTTATGAAAGAATATTCTCTTTTTTTTATTTATTGAGCAGACCTGAATTGTTCATCCATTTAAATGAGTGACTGGTCTCTGTGTTTGAAGAGATAAAAGCTCGCTCTCATAATCCTTATTGACTCTCTGGGATGCGTAAAGACAGCTATTGGTAAGTCCCTGCAGTGCCCTGCCCTGCAGAAAGGGCCCCATCCCCAGTCGCTCTGGGTTGTTTAAAGCTAAAGATTTCCTGACAGATTGCTCACAGCAGATTGATTTGCACATGTTGTGAGAGAAACAACTTCCCAAACTGGGTGTGAGAGGGTTTTACAGGTCTGCGTGTTTACGATGCTGCTCCGTTCCCTCAAAGTGACGATGCACAGTTAAAAAAAAAACAGCTACATTTTCAACCTCAGCACAACTTTCACACTTTTTAATTTCCAACAAAAGGCAAACAACCACAGCTGTAACCTGGTGGCATTTAGAAGAAGCCCCGTGGAGCTTGGCACAAACCCATAAGCATTGCTGACAGCTGCAAAAGATAATTCACTTGCTCTTTTCAGTTAACTTCTATCATATGCGAACAGCTGTAATGGAGGGAGAAAAGAGGTAAATCAATACTGTGCACATACGCACACCCACAGGAACGTGTCTGTGCTTCAGAACGGTAGAGAAGTGTGTGTCAAAAGCAACAAAGACTGCCTGAAATGTATAGCTTACATTTGAAAAACAGGAAAAAAAAATTGTTCATGTAAAATCAACTTTATCCTTAAATAAAGTGATAATTAAAGGCCTAGTCTTGAAGAAATGCATAATACCAGTTGCTTTTCATGACATTATTTTAAGCTAAAATCGTTTTATGGAAATGACACAATTGCAGCCATTTTAATGAGACAGAAAAAAATTGTGCAGTTTCATGCGATATTGCAAGCTGTCACGCGCAGCTTAAAAACAATTATTTGTTAGCTCAACTTTATAGTAAAGGTGTGTCTCAGTTTAACTTTTCCATAATAAATGCACTTTGATGGTCAAATCAGCTGCATTTCGACGGGGCGGTGCAGCGAAATGAAGCTAACTCAGCTGCTCCAGGCAGAAAACAGTCGCAGGCTGTGGCAAGTCGATTGTGTCGTTAATAGCCACTTTTATCTATTACATGGTGCAATGGCATGCCTTACTACTCGAGTGCCGTATAGTGGCTGAAAATGGTAGTGTTTGTTTTTTTCTGTCAGAATGAATGAAAATAGTCATATCGCAGCTAAAATTTGGTTTATAAATATGGGAAAAAAAATCCATAAATACGTCGCTTTGACCCATAAGTCTATTATAAGGCATGCAAATTATGCACACACGCACAAAAAGTGACTTATACAGCAAAAAATACAGTAGTTGTGTGTATTTCTCAGTTTTGTTTAACAAAGATCATAGAATATCAGGGAGGCACAGCCATTTTCAAACAGTGCTGCTCTCAGGACTTCAAGAAAGGGCATCGCTGAAACTGACCAAAAAACAAGCACGATTCATCCATTTGACCTGACTGCATGACTGCGTCAGCTCAAGTTTTCTCTTTTAATCCTTCTCTGAGTAAAAGAATAAAAACTCTTAATCCTTTATAATTATTATTACAACATTTGGTCCAACTCCAATTTTTTGGTGTAACTGGGATCCTGAGTTCACAATTTTGTTCCACCTCATGTACCATGTGTGGTACAAATGACAATAAAGATACCTGAACTTGAATTTAGACTGAAGTAGCTGGTGGTAATCTCATCCCGTTGAGTTGCTCTCAGCCTCCATGTTTGTCTGTGTGTCAGGCATCTGAGCATGAAGCAAACCCAGTTTTACTGGTGGTGGGACGGTTTCAGTGGTACATTATTGTCAGTACAGCAGCATTTAAGAAACCTGTTTAAATAGACTTGCTCTGGTGCAAAAGCAGTCTTTGCAGCTTTATTCTGTACTTAATCATCTATGCTGTGCAACCTGGGCTGCTGTTCTTTAGTACAGATGTGAGGTCTCTGGCTCAGCTTGACAGCTAGTAGAAATAATCATTCCCATGCAAATGCGTTGTTTGACATGTTTAGCTAGACCCTTGTGCAGGAAACAATCAGAGCTGTGAAGAGAGAATGTTCCCACTGTTAGTTCACCTATAAAGCCCCAAAGCTGCTTGGCCTTTCTACCCCCTCCTCCTCTCGCTGTCCTCCTGTTTCAGCCTCCTATTCCTGTTTCTGGCCCTCTGAAGGGAGAGAGAGAGATCCATCGATCAATGGCAATCGTTGAGCTCCTGCCCCGCCTCCTGCCTCCTGCCTTGCCTCGTATTGTTTCTATCTCATCTCGCAACCCTGTTGCCATGGCACTGAAGATGGCACTTCAACCCTTGTGCTTAATGATCTCTTGGATGATAGCCTACTTGTCAGACATTCATGCCTTATTCTGTTGAAATGCAAGACAGAGAGGAATGAGCTGCAGCGTGCAGAGAGAAGAGGGGTGGAGCGTTTTATTCTGAGCATAACTGGTAATAATCATAGAGTTATGGAGTTATTCACTAAAAGAACTGCTTTAAAATGTTATGTTTCCTCTTCCTGACCATCTGAGCCATAATCCCAGAGAGGGACTGACGCTGTCTTTTTGCTGTTGGTGTCACTTTACGAGCCATTCCTTCTCTGTCAGTTTATTGCTGGATGACAGATTACTGCTCGTATAAATAGCTGTCACTGACTTAAACCAAGAAGAACACTTTGTGTCATTATGAAGCCAGAAAATCCTAATTGGGAAATTGGAACACAAAAAAAAAAAAAAGAGCTGAGTATTCACTTCATACCCATAATCCTCCACGTTGCATGAAATCAGGGGCGTCGCGTCACAATGCTTGATTTTAGTCATCGCTACAGCCGAGACAAAGGTAGCGCCCGGAGCCATCGCGCAGTGCTACTAAGTATGGGAATGTGTTGTTCTATAATCTTTTATTTGGCAGCGTTCTCTGTGCGTAAGGCTGGGGAGGGGATGGTTTATTATCCTGGTAGACTGAGGTTAGAGACACTGGCAGTCAGGCTGAATGCCAGATGAAATGGTGAATAATTAGAAGGAAGTATGTTTAAATGAAATGCTGCTGTGTCTAATCACATCTAATTTGAGGGATGCTATATGTGGAACAATGCCTTCTCCTTCCTGTTATTTAAATATGGATTTAAGTGTCTCCCACAGTCAGAAACATTAGTGACTGCGTATTGATCAGGATTCCTGGAAAAGAAGAGAAACGCTGCTTTGTGATCGCATCGGGCGTCGTTCATTTGCGGCTGGCTTGAGTTGTTGATGTTTGTCTTGCTTTGATTCGTTACATTTTGACATTTTTAGGGACTCAAGCTCATTGCTCGACAGAAATGACGACGTTGACTATTGATAATGACTGATTCAACATAAAGGTGAAGATAAATGTGTTGCAAGTCATTAGCAAAAGGTTTAGAAAACTTTAATCGAACGATGAAAGGACTTGGTAACGTCGGGTGCAAGTTTGGTCTAGCATCACTTTAAGTACCAGTCTGAGTTTAGTTAAATGTGTTAGATTGTGTTTTGTCTCCTGAACACAGACAGGCAGCAATATGAAGCGACTTAATCCTCCCCTCTCTCCCAGAAAAGAACACAATGAAAAACACACTGCTCTTTTTATCTGCTCTTATCTGCTTTTGTGCTGAAGAGCTTTAAAGAATCCACATCTTTATCTGTCTCCTCTTCCCATAATGCAATAGGGAGGAGGCTTCCCGTGTGTCATAAATAGGTATTGAAAGGGCCAATTGAATTAAACTAAAAGATCTGGGAAGAAAATGGGAAGTACTCTCACTTTTCCCTTCTCAGTTTTTACAGAGCAAACTTCTGTAAATTGACCCTGAAGTTGTTTGTCTGGTCTTGGATGTTTCTTTCCTTTGTCTGCTCCAGATCATTCCTGTTTGCTCTCAGCTGCTTCAAACACCTCCAGAGCAGCTGGATGGCTTGGATTTAGGGGACTCTGGGTAAAGTGGGCTAAAAAGGGTAAAAATAAATAAA
Source organism: Simpsonichthys santanae (assembly GCA_031762415.1). NCBI lineage: Eukaryota > Metazoa > Chordata > Actinopteri > Cyprinodontiformes > Rivulidae > Simpsonichthys > Simpsonichthys santanae. The sequence continues at coordinate 28,530,037 of JARVLU010000599.1, read as the reverse complement.
TAAATGAAAAAAAAAAGTAAATATCAGCTTCCTGTTCCTTAAGTCACTTTCTTCCGTCTTATTGGTGTATTAATTTCAAATAAGCTGACTTTGAATTTTTCATTTATGAACTGTGCAAATAAGTTATAAACAGCCAATACTTTATATATCCAATAATGGTCAGTCAGGTCATCTGGACAGTTTCTATTTTGTGGAAAGATGTTTTGCCCTCCATCCAGAGGACTTCATCAGTCTGAGGAGTCCCAAGTAAACTGTTTTCTCCACTAAGCTGTACACTCCTTTAGTGGAGCAACCAGTTTTCTGGTGATGAGACGGGTTCTGGAGGCCGTCCTGTCCCTCGTCCACTCCTCCCAGGCAGGCAGCCACAGCCAAAGTGCTTCAAGACATCAAAGTTCATGCTCAGTCATCCAGGTATAAAATACATTTGTACCTGGATGATTGAGCATGAACTTTGAATACTTTATATAACAGATTAATACAGATTAATTGTTGGTAGGTGAGGGTGTCAACTTTTGGTATAAAAAGGCACATCCATCAAAACCCAAACAGTTTTGGTCAAATTTGTAAGGCTTTGAGCATCTACTGTGCATACAGCTGTAAAATAATAATAATAATTATTATAGTGATAAATAAATGATGATGATGATGATGATTCAGGGGCCTAAACCCAAGAGCTGAAAACATTGCTGGTTCATGCCAACGTGATTCATTACAAACACAGTGTCTGAACCAACTAAAAAAAAAAAACATTATGACTCAACACATAAGGAGGATAACCTGAAAATGTCTTAGACAACCAGAAAGTACAGGTAGGCTACATCTAAAAAAAATATAGACACTTATGAAGAAGCACCTTACAAGTGCTGAGGAGAAAAAGAAGAGATGAAGAACTGGACTGTTGCTCCGTTGTCCACTGTCTTCAATTTAAAATGTTCATGTCATTTAGAACTCAAGGTCTCAGAGTCTGTAGGAAAAGTGGAGAGGCCCAGAATCCGTGTTGTTGAAGTCCAGAGTGAAGTTTTCACAGTCGGTGATGATTTGGGGCCATGTCATCTGCTGGTTTTGGTTCATTGTGATTCCTGAAGTCCTCAGCCCAGGTAAGACGCTGCTGACGTTGTCCCTGGTCCAGGAGTGGCTTAACTTGAGGAATGCAACATCACAATAGTATTCTAATTTCCTGAGACATTGTTTTGGGTTTTCATGATTTGTAAGCCACAATCCTCAAAATTAAAAGAAATAAAGGCTTGAAATGTTTCACTCTGTGGAATGAAGCTATATGTGATAAGAGGTTCACTTTCTGAAATGATTGACCAAAAAAAATTGAACTTTCTCTTGACATTCTAATTGTTTTTAATCTACCTTATCATTTTAATATTAGGGGAGTGGTGGCGCAGAAGATGGACCTGAAATCATAAAGTCGCAAGTTCGACTCCCCTGACTGAAAACATCAAAATGTGGGTGGAAAAGGTGAAACACCCACACCAGCCTCCACCCTCATTTGCCCCACTCTGGGCCCTTGAGCAAGGTCCTTAACCCCCACCATCTGCTCCCAAAAACAGGTCTCTCTTGAAAATGAGTTCTTGTGGCTCAATGAGGAGTATACCTGAATAAATATCTATATCACAAATCTCTAAATGGCTTTAAGAATCTGTTGGAATCCTGGCAATAACCAATGCTGATATGTTCCTGTTCTTGATTTTCTACATCTGCCTCATAATCTGTCTGTTTTAGCAACTTTTGACATCTTTGCTTTAAC